>JABUQX010059255.1:27500-54338 GCA_015478945.1 Trachelipus rathkii | reverse complement strand
ATCTACTTATTATTATTATTGATTATGATTATATTATTATTATTATTATTATTATTAGTTATTCACTTTATTTGCTTCATTCATTTAAGGCAATTTACAGTTTTAGTTTATGATGTACTTCTTATAAAAAGTAATAAAAATTTTGTGAAAATTTAAAGAGTTATATTCAATTTGCTAAATTTTCGTCTTTCTTTTCCATTTCTAACTTAATCATATTTTCTTTAATGATGTACTTAAATGATTTAGCGTAAATCTTATCGAATCTTTTTTTTTTTTTTAAACTAATTTTATAAAATAATAATTAAAAAAATATTAAATGACATCTTTGCAAACTAAATTAAAAGAGATGAAATAACAAAGAAATTTGGATTAATTAATAAATAATAATACATAACTAATATATAAAATAATAATAATAATAATAATAATAATAATAATAATAATAATAATAATAATAATAATAATAATAATAATAATAATAATAATAATAATAATAATAATATTTTTTTTGGGGGTGGAGGTGTTAAAAAGTTCACATCTCAAGGACATTGCCCTATTCTAGGAAGGGAAATTCTCTAGGTAATTGCTACCTAGGATCACGACGAGAGATCGAACCCTTGCGTTGGAGTGTAGGTTGAACCATAAAATGGCTTAATATTTGTTGAAGAGATTTATTATTATAGTATTAGATTAGTTTTTTATTATTATTATTCTTTTATTCCAGTTGGAAAGCATGTGCTAAATTTTTATGGAAGAAATGTGTGTGATCATTATATCTATTAGATATATTATTATTTTTTATTAATTATTTATTATATAATTATTATTTTTATATTATGATTATTATTTTTTATTATTATTTTATCTATATTACTTATTATTGATTATTATGTGATTCTTCCCGTTTTCTTGCCTTACTATTCACTATTCTTATTATTATTATTGTTCTAGTATATAATATTCTGTATTATTATTATTATTTTATTATATTTATATTTATATTTTATAGTATTATTTTATTATATATTATTATGATTATTATTATTTATTAGATATTATTATTATATTATTATATATTAATTATTATTATTATGATTATATATTATTATTGATTATTATTTATTTTATTTTGTATTATATTATATATTATTTGTTTTATTATTATTATTTATTATTATTATAATTATTATTATTATATTATTACTTATTATTAATTATTATACTTTATTATTATTATTATATTTTATTATTTATTAATATATATTATTATTATTATTATTTTTTATTATTAGTGTTTATTTATTTTTATTCTATTTATTTATTATTTATTATTTTATTATGATTTATTATTTATTATTATTATAGTATTTTATTATTTTATTATTATATTATTTATATTATTATATTATTATTATTATTTATTATTATTTAGTTATTAAATATTGGATTATTATTATTATTATTATATTATTATTATTATTTATTATTATTATTATTATTAGATTATTAATTATGATTATTTATTATTCTTATTATTATTGATTATTATTATTATTTTTATTATTATTATTAATTATTGACTTATTATTATAATCTTACTATTATATAACTATTATTATTATTCATAAAATGTTATTATTATTTTATTATTATTATTTATTATTATTATTATTATTATTATGATCTATTGTTAGTTTATTTGATTTTGATTATTATTGTTATTATTTATATTATTATTTGATTAATTTTTATTATTATTTTATTATGTATTATTATATTATTATTATATTTATTTTATTTTTTTTGATTATAGTTTTATTATTTGATTATATTTGGTATTATATATTATATATTATTATTATTATTAATGTATTAAGTATTATTTATTATTGATTATTTATTATTATATTATTTATTATTATTTTATTATTAGTATTATTATATTATGATATTATTATTATTATATTATTATTAGTTATTATTATTATTATTATTTTATAGTATTATTATTATGTATTATTATATTATTATTATTATTATATATTTATTATTATTATTTTATTTTATTATTATTATTATTATTATATATTATTATATTTTTTATTATTATTATTATTATATTGATTATTCTTATTCATTATTATATATTATTAGTATATATTATTATTTATTAGTAATATAATTTATAGTTTAATTATTAATTATAATTATAATTATAATTAAAATTAAAATTAAATTAAATTTAATTATAATTATAGATATAATTATAATTATAATTATAAATACAATCATTTATTTATAATCTATAATTATAAATTATAATTATAATTTATAATTATTATTTTATTATTATTATTATTATTATCTATTATTATTAATTATTTATTATAATTATTATATTGATTATTATATTATTATTATTATTATATATTATTATATTATATTTTATTATTATTATTGATTATTATTATTGTTATTATTATTATTATATATTAATTATTATTATTATTATTAATTATTTTATATTATTTATTTATTATATTTATTATTATTATTATCTATTATTATTATGTATGAATTCGATTATTGATTTGATTATTGTATGATATTATTATATTTTATTATTATTATTATTATTATTATTAATTATTATTATTATTGATTATTATTATTAAGTATTTTATTATTATTATTATTTATCATCACCACCTTTATCTCCCGCAAGACTGGTGTGGTAGGGTTGTGTAGCATGACAATGGATACAGAAAAGTAGTGAAGAATATGACGCAAATCGAAAAGGAAGACCAGCCTTACCGCCTCTTTATACCTTTTAGTGAGAACTCGTTGCAGTCAGAAAATTCCACCCTAGAGCTTCGATAGCGCGACGTAACACCCACTATGCATGGGCGCAATGTGAGGGTTCATCTCTTGGCTCGGTGGCTACAACCATACCCCTCACAAATCCGCTAACTCTAATTATGCAACCTTTTTTTTTTTCTCTTCTAGCCTTAGCTCAAACTCATATTTCATCTCCCCACGCATTCTTTTTATTGGGACTTATCCACTTTTTCTCGGTTCTCCCAACTTGGTCCGATTCAGCACCCACTCACTTTTTACATCTAACTAAACCAACCGACTAGTATCCCATATTTCAACATCGACCCAAACCAATCTCAACGTAATTTCATTTATTCCCATTTACCCCATTTCTTCACACCACACAACTTCTTAATGCGTTCATTCCCTCATTTTATCATTCTCCACACCTAGCACGCCCTAGATTGTCAACTACACAAGTTATATCATTAGATCTATACCTCTTATTTCAGACCATAGTATCATTACTATACATTAACACAGGTAACAGCATACCCTCATGTAGTTCCCTAGCGCACTCAAAGACTTAGTCCCTCTCAGTCCACAACATTACTGCACCAGCCACCTTTCTGCCCTTCACAACTTTCCTACTACCTCAATAATCTGTAACCTTTTCATCCAACATATATCCTGATATATTTAAACTCACGACACTTGTTCTCTGTTGCTCAACAATCTAACTAACTTCTCACCGAGGACTGTCCTCACTCACAATCATAATCTTACTTTTATCTACGATTACCTTCAAACTCCTCCTCTCAAATTCTTTTCAGATTTGCCACACAAAACCAAATTATCCACATATAATTGGTAGGGCACCCTTCACTCTCTTCCATTCTCCATCATTCTAAGACCATCCCCTGCCTTCCCCATCTCTAATTCTTTCATCACAACATAGTATATACAATTGAGTAACCAAATAGACATGGACACATCCCTGGCCTAACTCTGCTATCACCATATTAAACCAATTAATTTTATCCCGATTTATCTCCTACACAATGCTTCACTACGTTCATACATACTTTTGATTCCATTCAAAAGCCTACCACCAACACCATATATCTCTAACACCTGAATAGAGCTTCCCCATTAATCCTATCATACGCCTTTTGCAACTCCATAAAACCTAAATACAATTCATTCTTCTTCCCTCTCTCATATTCTCTATAATTTGTTTCAGTGTAAAGTTTTGATCACACATCCTCTACCCATTTCTAAACCGGCACCCATGTTCTGCAACAATTGCAGTCTCAGTCACTCGAGCACTCTTTCGACAAAAATACCAGCATATATCTTCCACTCAATAAACTAATTCCCCTTATAATTCCTACAGTTGACCTTATCCCCCTTGCTCTTATATAAGGGTACTATTACTGCTCTCCTCCAATTACTCGGAACTATGCCCTCCATAAACGCTTTGTTACACAACATCCAAATTCAATCAATCACCATCTCGCCTCCGTTCTTCGATCCATTTTCAACAGTAATTTCATGTGTATACATGCCAGGACTTTACCATTTCTTCAATTTTCTCGTCTACTCATTAACCTCTTCATTTTAACTAAGCCCAATCCCAAATCTAGTACCTTTTTGCACCTTCAAAACCACACCACATTCACATCACCTCTTCTTACGTGCCACATGTTATGCAGATTTTCGAGGTTTCCTCCACACTCCCCTCACATCCATTTCATGAGTTACGAAAGCAGCATCCCTATTCATTATTCTAAGCAGATTCCCCTTATTCTCAATATTATATTATTATATTACTTATTATTATTATTATTATTATTATTATTATTATTATTATTATTATTATTATTATTATTATTATTATTATTATTATTATTATTATTATTATTATTATTATTATTATATTATTATTATTATTATTTATATTTTTATTATTATTATTATTTTATTATATTAATTATTATCATTATTATTAGGTAGTATTGATTTTACTTATTATATTAGTATTATGGTATTTTATTTATATTTATATATTAATGTATTTCATTTATTATTATTTTGATTATTATATATTACTTATTATTTTTATTATTATTATTATATTATTATTGATATTATTGGATTTATTTTATGTATTATTATTGATATTATTATTGATTATTATGATGATTATTATATTATTATTATTATAATTATTATAGTATAGTGAGTGAGTATAGTAATAGAGTAAGTAGTATAAAGCGAGTAGTAGTCGTGATAATGAGTGTATAACTGTATATATATATATAATTATATTATATATAGTTAATATATAATATATAAATATATATAATATATAATATAATATATATATATATATAGGTAGTATATATTTATATTATATATATATATACTATATATAGTAATAGATTATATATATATTATATATAATATCAGTATTAAGTAACAATTAAGTAAGTAATAATAGATAATTAAAGTCAGAATAATATATAATATCCATAATATAATAAATAATAATAATAATAATAATAATAATAATAATAATAATAATAATAATAATAATAATAATAATAATAATAATAATAATAATAATAATAATAATAATAATAATAAATAATAACAGGAGCACCATATAATTTGAATATTCGACAGGGAAAAACTTTATGTCGATACGTTTCGGAACTCAAGCTGTTTCCAGTGCTCCAGGATAACTTGCATCTACTAATAAACAGTAAATAAAAATAATAATACAAGCAGAAGGGAGAACATAATAACAATAAGGCAAAAATTATACAAAAAACATTGAATTGATATCAAAATAAAAATAATAAAAATAAAGTTAAAAAATATGGTAAGAAAACAAATTAATCACGTAAACTAAAACAAACAGAATTACAAGATATTGATGATTTGAAACTATCACTAAATTTTGAAGATAAAATAAATAGAAATTTACGTAAGCTCCTGAAATCTGATAAAATAAACAAATCCACTTTCAATGACCTATATTCCAGAGGTTCTTCCCCCGGTATCCTGTACGGTTTACCAAAGGTCCATAAACCTAACATCCCGATTCGTCCTATATTAGCAGCATATAAAACCCATAATTATAACCTTGCTAAGTTTCTAATACCCCTCTTATCCCCTTTAGTAGTAGGGAGGGGATTCCGTTACCCGACCTTTTCTGACCTTTTCTGACCTTGACCTTTTTAGGCCTTCACCTTTTTTGGCTTGACCTTTTTTTTCGACCAACCTTTATTCCATGGGTCATTTTGCCACGGTATTTTTGGGAACCCTAATTTTTTGGCAACCCCAATTTTATTCGGCAAACCCCTGATTATTGGCAAAGCCACTTCGAAGAAGGTTTAGCGCCAAAGCGGTTGCTCAGCAACCGTTGTACGTATGCCCCACTATTTTTACGTCCCCTAAGTTTTTTCGACCATGGGTCATTTTTGCCCACGGTAATTTTGATCTTCCTTAGGGGCTTAGCCCTTTTTTGAATGTCTTAACCTGTTTGACCTATGATATCACGACCCAACCCTTTGATCTTCACATGGGCGCATGCTTGTTTGCCCACGGTTAGATTTTTAGGCTACCTGTGGTCTTCCATGGGTCAATTTGCCCACGGTAATTTTTGGCTACCCTTTGGGTCCTTCCCATGGTCATTTTGCCACGTATTTTTTGACTACCTCTTGGTCTTCCATGGAGTCAATTTTGCCTACGTAATTTTTGCTACCTTTCGGTCTTCCATGGGTCAATTTGGCCCACCCTATTTTCGACCAACCCTTGTCGTTTCGCTGTCAATTTACCACCCTAATTTTTTCGACGCTTTGTCTCCATGGGTCAGTTGTTGCCACGGTAATTTTTTGGATCTCCTTTATGGGCTTAGCCGTATTTTTTTGATGTCTTTACCTGTTTGACCACCTTGCCAGTCCTTAACCTTGCCATATAACATGGGTCAATTTTGGCCACCCTAATTTTTTGGTAACCCTTTAGGGGCTTAGCCCTTTTGATGTTCTTTACCTTGTATTGACATGATATTTCACCTTTACACCTGCTATACCATTGGCGGTCAATTTTGGCCCACGGCAATTTCTTGCCCACTCGTGGCCACCCCACCCGTCACATATTTCGGTCCTAACTTGAAACGCATGTATGGATCTATCCTAACATGAACACCTACACACACACACACACACACACACACACGACACACACACACACAGCACACACACACCCACACACCCACTCACACTTACATTCACTATGACACTTACACTCAACCCCCAATAGAAAAAAACCCTATGGCACTTACATTAAACACTTTTACACACGGTACAAGACACGACGACTCATATCCATTTGGTCTTGCGCATGGGTCAATTTATTGACCACGGTAATTTTTTGTCGTGCCATTTACGGACTTAGCCTTTTTGATGTCTTAACCTGGTTTGACCATGATATTTCGGCACTTGACATTGCCAGATACCATGGTCAGATGGTTGACCCACGCAACTGATGGCGCTTTGATTAGTTTCCAACACGTGAAGAAGCTTATAGGGATGTCTCTTTAGTGTTCTATGAGTATGTAGCTGGAGAATGCAAGGTAGATGTGTGCAGGTAGCAGTTCCAAGTGAGTTGCGTTCAATGTGGTGACAACTGAGGCCAGCTTTTTTCAGCCTTTTCTAGCCTCCCCTGAGCCTAGAATAGCCCTAATTCATGGGTGTCTACCCCTAGGTAATAGGGTATGAGGAATCGATTGGTTGTATATTACAATCTGCTAGAATGCTTCCTACGATGAGTTAGTATTTTATAACCAGCTTATGAAGCACTTACACTAGCCATAGACCCTTACACTAGCCCATATACAACTTACACTCACGCGCACAGGTACACTTACACACACTTACACACTCGAAGCTCAATTTTGTTGCCATCTTTGAGACTCATCTTGATGAAGTCATCTTTTGAGTTACCCCTATGATTGATGATTTCATCTTTTGTATGGATATCAGTCTGTTTGTCTACACTGCAGATCATAAAGCAGCGTTCCCACAGGCCGCAGCAGCCCCCTCCCCGCAAAGGATGGAGGCCCGCACGTAGTTGCGTACCCGCCGAGCGCGAATGAAAAATATATATGCTATAAGTCATTCATTTTTATTTCATACATTAAACATTTTCAAAGAATTTCTTTGCAAATATAATCTTTGATCATTCATTTTTATTTCATACTTAAAACATTTTTATTAAAACATTTTCGCGAACCTAAAACTGTAACTCATGACAGACCTATTATTTAACACATATATTTATTAACAGTATTTTTACTTAATACTTTTATTATACTTTTTAATTTATAAATTTTAAAATGAATTATGTAAGAAGAAAACACCCAGATGTCTGATTACAATAAACATTTACTATAGTATTCTAGTTTATACAACCGGTCTACTGAAATTTTATTTATTAAAACATCATCTTAAAGTTCGTAGCATACCTTAGTAAAGTAGTTCAACTAAACTCGAGATAATCAAACTGAGGTGTTACCTAGACCACCGTAGGGGGGCAGATTAGTTGCTTTTGTGTTTTACTGCCTTTTACTGCTTTTAACTCATGTTTTACTGCTTTAACTCATGTTTTACTGCTGTTAAACTTATATGTTTTACTGCGCTGTAACTCACATATTTATTCATTACCCATACGCCTTCTGATCATACAAGCTCCAAGTGAGAACACAGTAATATTCTAATAGTAGTGTATATGTGTTACCTTAAAACCTAGGGAGGGTTAATTAATTATATGCTTTGGTTTTGACTGCTTTAATGCTGTTAACTCGATGTTTTACTGCTTTCACTTCATGTCACTTCCTATCCCTGCTTAAGCTTTATATGTTTATTGCTTTAACTATATATTTATTGAACGTTACATACCTTTTAATGCAGTAAATTCACTAAAATCAATAGAGGGTTTTACCTAACAAAAAGGGGGCCATTAGTATGCTTTTTTCCTTTAGCTCGCGGTTACTGCTTTAACTCATGTTTACGTGCTTGAATCATTTTTTTACTGAGCTTTAACTGCACTGCTTACTGTCAACTCTCTGCTTTGCTGCTTTAACTCTCTGCTTTACTGCTTAACTCTCTGCTTTACTGCTTTAACCATCTGCTTTACTACTGCTTTTACTCATATATTTTATTAACATTATGAATATTTTGTTTTAGATACTTTTTATTTATTTTATTCATATTTTTTATTTATTTTTATATTATTTTATTATTTTTATTATTTTATTTTATTCTTATTTATTATATTAGTTTATTTACTTCAGGCCTACTGTTATTATTTAGAACACACATTCACACACACAGGCACACACTTACACTTATAAACACATTCACTATGACACTATATTTACACCATTCACGGATGACACACGTTAGTCATTGAGCACTTAGACGCACATCCCTAGTACACCAGACACAATATCACCACTTCCACTATTACACACAATTTCACATTGGATTACTTCATCGCACACCAGTTACTATGGGACCACTTTCATTTATCCATACGAACACTTACATTACACTATCACTCACACACAGACTTACTTGCACTCACACAGATTTACTTACACACACAAATACACACACACGCACACACACACACACACAACAACACACACACACCACACACACACACCAGCTACACGACAAGACAGGCACAGGCACACACACACCACGCCACACTCACTTACACATATTACGTATAATTTATTAAAACATTTTTATGTCTTAAATTAAACATGGTACATTTATTATTATTATTTCAAATATAACTAAAATTATTCAAAGTTTCTTAACTTCTATAATAAATCAATCATATCTTTGAACAAAGAATTGATTATTAACTGTTAATACTTTTTGTTTATAAAAATTTTATTAAATATCAAGTTTTAAAATAAACTTTTAACTCAAATTTTATGAAATTTTAGTTAAGAAACATAATTTTAGTTTATATCAATTAAATCAGTAATCATCAGTAAGGTCAAGCCCCTAGCACCCCTCTACATTTAAGCTATGGCCACGTTATGTCTATGGACTTATACTGGCTTATCATTCATCTTAGCCATGTTAATAAGTATGAAAAATAACAATAATTACTTCCTGCTAAACAATAACATGTATGTCTTAGTAATTAATCACTTTCTGAAGTTTATTTAAAAATAACCAATTATTTATTATCTATTCACTACGATGTTAACCTAAAAAATATTTTCAAAAGCGTTTTTAAATAATTCGGATTTCTTTATTATTATATTATTATTATTATTATTATTATTATAATTCAATTAATTCTACTGGTATCATTGACAAATCACATCCACCGAGCAAAAACACAAACAAAACCCGCACTCATTACAGGATACTAAATGACTCCTCTCTCTGTAAAATGTGTTGAAATAACTAACTACTTTAGGCCTAAATTCTTTTTGTAACCCGGGGCGATTTTAAGCCTAATTCCAGGTCAAAAATATATTTCAAACTGACCTATTTCTGTAAAATGTGGTGCAATAATTTTTATATCCCAATTTAGCCAAATTAGGATAAGCCTTTTTGTTAGACGGCGCTATTTGATTTAAGCCAGGTCAAAAGGTAATTCCAGTTTAGACAAGAACATGTTATTATATTGGTATAAATATATTTCAAACTGAAAAATGCTGGATCGGTAGATCCTTTAAGCAGGGAAGAAGGAAATGTTTTCCTTACTTGTGATTGGTCGGAGTAGTTTTCCCCTAGTCATAAGCTAAACCACAGGGCTCAGCAATGAGTCCCCACCCGCAAAGAAGCAGACCAAACCGCACCGCATGCAGTGCAGCTTCCCGCGACGTCACACGACCCGCCGCGTAGACATCACCCCGAGGCAATACTTATCGCGTTCCCGCCAGCCGCGGGCAGCCCAGCATGGCGGCAAGACTTTCGTCTACTCGCCCGCCGATTAGTGATTCAATTTACATGCATAGCCTAATTGACATATTATTATATTAGAACACCACAATAACCACACTCACACACACACATATCACACATAACAAACACACACACACACGTTGTACACACCACATGCACGACACAGCTCACCTGCACAGTAAACGTATTAATTTATTAAAACATTATTTTTCATTTTATTATTATACTTCATGCCTATTGTTATTATTCTTTAGAAACACAACACCCCCACAACACACACACACACACCACGCACACTCACTTACACATATAACGTATAATTTTATTAAAACATTTTATTTTTATCTTCTATTATTATACTTAGTTTATTTACTTCATGCCATTGGTATTATATAGAACACACATGCACACACACGCACATCACACACACACACATACCACACTTCACATACGCACCCACCACTCGATATTGTGATAACCCTCAACTTTGATTGGCCCTCAGCTTTTGATGCCTCAACTTGTTAATGCCTCATTTTGATGCCTCAACTTGAGCCCCCTCAGTTTTGATCGTCCTCAACTTTGATGCCTCAGCTTTTTATCCTCAGCTTGATGCCTCAACTTTAATTAACTTAGCTTTGTACCTCAGCTGTTGGTGGCTTCATCTTGATGACTATTTTGATGGCGTCATCTTTTGATACCACCTATATGATGATTCATTCTTTATAAGCAGTTACACTTGTCTGTATTTACACTTCATCTTATACACACATACACTATATCTCTTATTACACCATACGCACGACACATAGCACACTTCACGCTTCACCCATAGAACTTACCACTCAACACACCACCACAATATATAATATATATACAAAATATATATATATATATAGTAATATATAGATATATATAGTATATATAATATATATTAATGATTCTTATAATATATTTTTCATTCGCGCCGGAATATTGCGCCTGCGGGCCGCACGCGGCGGGCGGGAACGCGGAAATGTTGCGCCTGCGGCGCACGCGGCGGGCGGGACGCGGCGGACGCACCAGCGGGTGCGCCAGGGGTTGGCTGCTTTGCGGTTGGGGGTTCATAGGCTGAAGCCTGGTGCGTTAGCATTATGAATAGGGGAAAACTACTCGACCAATCACAAGTAAGGAAAAACATTCCTTCTTACCCGCTTAAAGGATCTTACCGATCCAGCATGTTTCAGTTTAATATATTTATAAAAATAATAATACAATGATTCTTGCTCTATACTGAATTACCTTTACTGTATAGGGATTAAAATTAGCCCGTCCTGACAAATAAGCTTATCCTAAATTTAGCCTAAATTTAGGATAATAGTTAGTGCACCACATTTTACAGAAAAGTCAGTTTTGAAAATATAATTTGACCTGGTATTAGGCTTAAATTAGCCCGGATACAAAAAGGATTATCCTAAATATAGGCCTAAAGTAGTTATTTAAACACATTTTACAGAGAGAGGTCAGTTTCGTATCTTAAGTAGTGCGGGTTGTTGTGTTTTCTCGTGATGAACTGTCAATGTACATAAGATAATTAATAATAATAATTAATAAATAATAATAAAGAAAATCCGAATTAATTTTAAAAACTTTGAATTATTTTTAGTTAACATCGAGTGAATAAATAATATGAATGTAAGTGAATAATTGTTATTTGAAATAAAACTTAGAATGATTTTAAAAATACATGTTATTGGTAGCAGAGAAGAACTTATTTTGTCTATTTTTTATAGGTTACTTACATGGCTTAAGATGACTTGTTAAAGCAGAAGTCAACTAGAACATAAGTGCACTAGCTTGGAGTGTAGATAAAAAGTAAGAAAAAACCTTGACTGTTAAAATGACTTTAGGCCTTTACTGATATGGCGTAAAAATAATGATGTTTTTAAAAAAGTTCATAAAATTTTAGTAAATTATTTTAAAACTTGATTAGTTATCAAAACTAATAAATCAAAAGGGATCAACATTTAATAAAGAGTTCTTCGTCCAAAGATAATGATGGATTTATAGAAGTTTTAGGAAACTTTGAAATAATTTAGTTATATTTGAATGAGTAATATAAATGTACACTGTTTAATTAAAACATAAATGTTTAATAAAATTATACGTTATATGGTAAGTGAGTGTGCGTGGGTGTGTGTGTGTGTGTGTTTGTTGTGTGTGTGTGTGTGTGTGTGGTGTGTAAAATCTGTGTGCGAGTGTAAGTTAAATCGTGTGTGATACGTAAATCTGTGTGGAGTGTAAAGTAATCTGTAGTGTGAGTGTAAGTGTAAATGTAAATGTCTATGGGTAAATGAAAGTTCATAGTGAATGTGTGTATAAGTATCATTGTGAATGTGTGTATAGTAGTAAGCTGTTGTGTGTGTGACCCCATGTGTATAAGTGTACAATGTAAGTGTCATAGTGAATGTGGGTATAAGTGCATAGTGATGTGTGTATAAGTGTATGTGTGTGCAGGTGTGTGTAGGTATGGTGTGTGTGTGCGTGATGTATGTTTGTGTGTGTGTTAAAAATACTAATGAATTAAAAACACTAAGTATAAATAATAAAAATAAAAATAAACATAATAAAATAATAAAAAAAAAAATAAAATAAATAAAAATAAATAGTAAAAAAAATTAAAAGTATTAAACAAAATAAAAAACATAATGTTTAATAAATATAGGAGTTAAAGCAGTAAAACATGGAGTTAAAGCAGTGAACAGCAGAGAGTTAAAGGCAGTATAACAGGAAGTATAAGAGCAGCCAAAGCAGAGAGTTAAAGCAGTAAGAGCAGTGAGTTAAAAAAAACGCCAGTTAAAAACATGAGTGAAGCAGTATAAAAACATGAGTTTAAAGCAGTAAAGCAAGTAAAACAAAGCATACTAATCCCCCTTGGTGTTAGGTAACAACTCTATTGATTTACGGATTTACTGCTTTAAGGTATTGTAACGTTAATAAATATATGAGTTAAAGCAGTAAAACAATAAAGTTTAAAGCAGTAAAACATGAGATTAAAGCAGTAAAACATGAGTTAAAGCAGTAAGGCAGTAAAAACAAAAGCATAGCTAATCCCCTAGGGTGTTATGTAACACCTCTCATTGATTTACTCGATTTACTGCTTTTAAGCGTATGTAATGCTAAATAAATATGTGAGTTAAAGCAGTAAAACATATAAGCTTAAGCAGCAGTAAAACATGAGTTTAAAGCAGTAAAACATGAGTTAAAGCAGTAAAGCCGTAAACAAAAGGATACTAATCCCCCCTAGGTGTTAGGTAACAACCTTCTATTGATTTACTGATGTTTACTGCTTTAAGTGTATTGTAATGTAAGTGTTTTTAATAAAAATTTCGTACAGTTGTAGTAAAAATAAAAATGTTTATTATCAGACACTCTGGTTTTTTTCTTGTTAAAACAAATTTTAAAAATTAAAATTAAAAGTATTAAGTAAAAAGTAGGTAAGTAAAAATAATGTTAATAAATAATATGTGTTACTGCTTTAAGGTCTGTAATGAGTTACAGTTTTAGTTTCGCGAAAATGTTTTAAATCAAAAAATGTCTTAAGTATGAAAAAAAAATGAATGACTCATAGGATATTTGAAAGAAAATTCTTTGAAATGTTTAGTATTGAAAGAAATTAATGACTTTATCAGCTTATATATATTTTCTTCGTCGGCGGGTCGCACCTACGCGGGCGGGGCCCCATCCTTTGCGGGGAGGGGGCTGCTGCGGCCTGTGGGCGCTTATGCATTAGAGGTAGCACAAAGATGAGTTCATCAAAGATGAATCATTCAAAAGGTGGTATCAAAGATGACGCAATCAAAGATGAGTCATCAAAGATGAGGCAACAAAATTGAGCTTCGAGTGTGTGCAGGTAGTGTAAGTTACCTGTGCGATGTGAGTGAAGTGGTATATTGGCTAGTGTAATTGTCTATGGCGAGTCGTAAGTTTATAAGTGTATCAAAAATACTAACTCCATTAGTAGAAGCATTTCTAGAGATTGTAATATACACCAATGATTCCTCTACCTTATTTACCTAGGGGTATACACCCATATTAGGGCTTCCAGGCTCAGGGGAGGCTAGAAAAGTTTTGAAAAAAGTGGCCACTCAGTTGGCCACTCATTGCACTCACTTGGCACTCACCTGGAACTCACCTGGCACTCATCTAAGACTCCAAAGAACACTAAGTAACATCCCTAAGCATACTTCTTACGTGATTGGAACATCAAAGCCATCAAGGTTAGCGTGGGTCAAAAATTGACCCATGGTATCTGGCAATGTCAAGTCCGAAATATCATGGTCGAACCAAGGTTAAGACATTCAAAAAAAAATTGCTAAGTCCCTAAAGGTAAGACAAAAAAATTACGTTGGGTCCAAAATTGACCCATGGAAGACCAAAGGATGGTCGTTGTGTTTGTAGTGTGTATAAGTGTAAATGAAAGTGCAAGTATCTATGGGTGAGTGTAAGTGTCATAGTGAATGTATCTATATAAGTGTGTGTGTGTGTGCTGTGTGTGTGTGTGTGTTTGTGTGTGTTGTGTGTGTGTCAGGTGTGTGTGTGTGTGTGTGGGTGTGTGTGTGTGTGTGTGTTGTGGTGTGATGTGTGTCGTGTGGTGTTTCCAAAGTTAGATAAATCCAGTAATGGCGTTCAAGTTAGGAACGAAATATGTGGCGGGCGGGGCACGAGTGGGCAAGAAATTGGCGTGGGCCAACAATTGACCCATGGTACTATGGCAGGTTAAGGTCGATATCATGGTCAAAGCAAGGTAAAGACATCAAAACGGGCTAAGACCAAAGGGTAGCCAAAAAATTACCGTGGGCCAAAATTAGGACCCATGGTATTATGGCTCAAGGTTAAAGCCGAAATATCACGGTCAAACAAGGTAAAGACATCAAAAAATACGCTAAGCCCCATAAGAGAAGATCAAAAATAGCCGCTGGTTGCAAAAAAATGACTCATGGAAGACCCAAAGGCATGTCCGAAAAAAATAGGTGGGTCAAAAATTGACCCAGAAGAACCAAAAGGTTGGTCGAAAATTTAGGGTGGGCCAAAATTGACCCAGGGAAGACCCAAAGGGTAGCCAAAAATTACGTGGGCCAAAATTGACCCATGGAGGACCAAAGGGTAGCCAAAAATTAACCGTGGAGACCACGTAATTACCCATGGAAGACCCAAAGGGTAGCCAAAAATTACCCTTGGCCAAAAAATTGACCATGGAAGACCAAAGGGTAGCCTAAAATTTACCGTGGGCAAAAAAATGACCCATGAGAAGATCAAAGGGTTGGATCAAATTCAATGATCAACAAGGTTAAGACATCAAGAAAAAGGGCTAAGCCCTAAAGGAAGATCAAAAATTTACTTGGGCAAAAAAAATTGACCCATGGTCCTCGACCAAAAATTAGGGGCTAAAGACTAGGGCATACGTTACAACGGTTGCTATACGCAACCTTTGGACGCAACCCTTCTTCGAAGGTTGCCAAAATCAGGGTTTGCCGAACAAAAATTGCGGTGGTTGCCAAAAAGATTATGGAGTTGCCAAAAAATACCGTGGCCAAAAATGAGCCCATGGACAAGATCAAAGGGTTCCGGCAAAAAAGGTTCAAGGCCAAAAAAGGGGTTGAAGCCATAAAAAAGGTCAAGGTCAGAAAAAGGAGTCAGAAAAGGTCGGGTAACGGAATCCCCTCCCTACATTACTTCCCCTGTGCCTCAAACTCTTATTACGTACGCAATTCCTACGATCTTAAGATTGGTTATTTTTCTATTAAACAATTTACATACCTTTTTCAATGACCAGTTTTGACATGAATCCCTCTACACCAGAAATATGCCCACTGACGATGTCATAATCTTATCATTAACACTATTTTTAGTTCCCACTGATATTTTCAACAATAATAGACATGGAGGAGATGTTAGAGTAGTGTGTAGCTCCGAGTTTAGCACACTAAAGGACACCATTTTTGTCTTTTAATAGATGAACGTATTATTGCCAATCAAAATTCCTTAGCTATGGCGTCTCCTGAGCGCCACCTTAAGCAAACTTTTACTTATTGATCATACGAAACTATTTGTGCTGAATCAATGTCCCCCCATGTGTGCGAGTCGCTCGTTGTGTTGAGTGATTAGAGGTAGATGAATAATACTTTTTATGATTTACTGATAAAAACAATGTACCCTATGTTTTTTAATTATCTAAAATACACAACGTCCACAACATTAAATCACTAGAGTATGATGAGGGTAACATCATCTCTATTTCCTTTCTGACCTGTTTAAATAATCTAAATTATTCTTTCAACTGTCACTACAGATCTACCAGAAAAAGAAAGAAAGTAGACGTCTTTGATTAAATGTTCTTATGATATCTCATAATTACTTTATGTAAATTCGTAACACATAAAAGACTCTTTCGTACATAGAGCCTACCATTTACCTCTCCTATTGTTTAATTGCAGAAGAGCTATAACTTCCTCCATAGGTTTTCACGTCTAACTATTTCTCCCTTTCTTCATTAATCCAGAAGTCTATTTTTATTTTTATTTAAATGCCAGATTTGAACCCAAACTAATTTATAGTCAAGCTAAAAAAACGAGACCTTTTTATCAGATTGCCCTATTATTTCCATCTACTTGAAACTGAAAAAAGATCTATCACAGGTCCTACAGGACCACTATCCTCAACTCAACATCAATCTCATTTTCACCTCATCTTTTAATATTTCTTCTATCTTAAATCATAAGGATAAAATTCCCGTTGCTCTTAGCTCCTCTGTTGTTTACAAGTTTTCTTGTGATGACTGCACAGCCATCTACGTGGGTAGCACCCTACGTCAACTTACAGTCAGGATTGATGAGCACCGTAGTGTTTCCTCCTGGACAAATAATTTTCTCTGTTCCCCGACCCATTCTGCCATCAGAGATCATTCTCACATTAAAAATCACGCTCTTAATCACTCCAAATTTACTATACTCGCACAAACTTCCGATCCAACCAACCTAAATATTTCAGAATCTTTGTTCATTCACAATCTTAAACCTAGTCTCAACAACGACAGTGGCCCGTTTAATCTACAACTGCTATGAAGTCCCATTTTGTGTCGTATATATATTACTAGTAATATATATATATATAACTATATATACTATACTATATATAATATATATTATAATATATACTATAATATATATATATATATATATATATATTTATAAGCTTGTTATATAATATATTATTATATATATAATATATATATATATATATAATATATATAATAGATATATATAGTATATATATATATATTATATAATATATATATATACTATATAATATATAATATATACATAATATATAGATATATATATATATATATATATGATATATAAAATATATATATATTATATTATATAATATATACTATATATATAATATATATATATATATATATATATATATATTATATATAAATGGGTGCGTGTGTGTAGTTTTGTGTGCCTAAACTTTCAAGTTTCCTTTGCCTGAGAGTGCCAAAGTTCTTAATACTTTATTTTTTAATACATTTTAGATCAATAAAAGAAAAGACGCGCGAGGCTCATTAAGAAAATGCTCAAATAAGCTTATCAAAATTCTTTTGTTGGAACTACATTAATAATAATAATAATAATAATAATAATAATAATAATAATAATAATAATAATAATAAAATAAAATAATAAATAATTAATATAATAATAATAGAATAATAATAATAAAATAATAATAATAATAAATAATAATAATAATAATAAAATAATAAAAATAAAATAAAATAATAATAATAATAATAATAATAATAATAATAATAATAATAATAAAAATAATAATAATAATAATAATAATAATAATAATAATAATAATAATAATAATAATAATAATAATAATAATAATAATAATAATAATAATAATAATAATAATAATATTTAGTGCATAAAATTTAAGAGCGAATAAAAATAAGCTTTCGACAAAGTTTTAATTGCAAATCTCAAAACTTGAATTTGTCATTTGTTTTGAAGGATTAAAAAAAATAAAAAAATAAAAAATAAAAAATAAAAAAAATTAAAAGTTTAATTTGAAAAAAAAAATTAAATAAAAATTCTAATATTAAAATAAAGATTTTCGCAAATCCATTAAAATGTAATTAAAGAATTGAAATATTTAAATATTCGAATTATTAATAATAATTGCTTAATTTACTTTATTATTATTATTATTATTATTATTATTATTATTATTATTATTATTATTATTATTATTATTATTATTATTATTATTATTATTATTATTATTATTATTATTATTATTATTATTATTATTATTATTATTATTATTATTATTATTATTATTATTATTATTATTATTATTATTATTATTATTAATTATTATTATAATATTATATTATTATTATTATTATTATTTTTATATAATATTATTATATATTATTATATATTATTTTAATATTGTTATTAATAAATTATTAATGATGTTTTATTTTTAATATTAATTATTATTATTATTAAGTATTATTAATTATTCATTATATTATTATTATTATTATATTAGTATTATTAAAATAAATGCATGTTTCTATTTATTATTAGTATAAATATTATTATTATTTTTATATGTATATTACTGTATCCCAAAATGAATCAATATTATTTTTATTATTATTATTATTTGTATAATTATTAATTTATCAAATAATATTAAATAAAGGATAGTGCTTGAGTTAATTTTATTTATATATTTAATACTTTAAATAAATTGAAAAATGACAAAAATTTATCTTAATTTTTTTCTATTGTAATGTAACTATAATTAAATTACTTGAAATTATTTCAATATTTTCTGTATTAGTTTGATAAAATTTATCACTTTTCCTATTTTCTTCTTTCCTCCATTTATTATTTTTCCCATTTTTATCCCATTTTTTTTATTTCCTATTTTTTTCTATTATTTCAGTCATCCAATTGTAGTGTTTTCGTAATTATGTCTTTTTTATTAATCCAGGTTCTCTTTTCTTACTATTACTTTAACTTCTTTTTACCACTTTTATTCATTATATTTCATAACTCATAATCATCAATTTTATTCAATATATTTCTTAACTCATAAAAGCCAATTTTATTAATAATAATTTTAACTGATTTTCAACAATTGTATTTATGTTTCTTAACTCAATTATCAATTTTATTTATTATATTTCTTTATTCATAATCACCGGTTTTGCTTATTATGTTTTCTTATTGGTAATCACCAATTTTATTCATTATATTTCTTACCTCATTCAATATTATTCAATATTTTTTTACCTCATTATCATCAATTATATTAATTATATTTCGCAACTCATAGTCAATTTTATTCATTATATTTCTTAACACATTATCACCAATTTTATTTTTTATATTACTTAACACATAATCAATTTTATTCATTATATTCCTTAACTCATTATCACCAATATCATCCATAATATTTCTGAACTCATTATCACTAATTTTATTCATTATATTTCTTAACTCGTAATCAATTTTATTTATTATATTTCTTAACTCATTATAATCAATTTTATTCATTATATTTCATTACTCACAATCACCAATTTTATTCATTATATTTCTTAATCTCTTTCATTTTGGTTGCTAATGCTAACGCCAGTTTCCCCTCATTTTATCCCTCGAATTTCACCTTCACATCCCCCAGCCTCCAAAATATCTCCCATCTTGCCTTTTTCTTCCCCTCTTCTCCCGATTCCGTGGAAACACTTTTTCAAATTAAAATCTACTGCGATTACATCCTCGCCAATGCTCTTTTAAGTCCTCTCTACGTTCATTTCAGCGCTGAATTTGGACTATTCTTTGTAATTAACCTTGGGTGATTAAGCCGCCTGCTTCTCTGGGACCAATTAGCATAATGTATGACTAATTAGAAAGGATTTGCGGAAATTAACGAGAATTTCAAAACTCGAGAGTTGCTTTGGGGATAATTAGCAAAAGTATGAAATTAAATTTAGTTTTGAGAGTTTCTTTTAATCGCTGCTATTATTGTTCTTAATTAATTCGAACTAATTAGAGAAGCTTCTGTTTTTTTAAGTAGATAAAGAAGCGTAATTTAAAGTAGCAGAATCTTTATAGGAATATAGCGTATTCTTTGTGAATTAGTAATGAAAATAACGAATGCTATATCGAATATAGAGTATTTATCGAGAATTACTAATGAAACTATTGAATACTTTGTCGAATGTGGCACATTCATTGAGAGTAACTAATAAAAATAGTGAATGATTTAGCAAATGTAGGGCATTCTTTGTGAATTAGGTAATGAAAATAACAATGCTGCTATATAGAATATAGAGTATTTATCGAGAATTACTAATGAAACTAGTGAATACTTTTGTCGAATGGCACATTCATTAAGAGTAACTAATAAAAGTAGTGAATGATTTAGCAAATGTAGGGCATTCTTTGTGAATTATTAATGAAAGTAACGAATGCTATATCGAATATAGAGTATTTATCGAGAATTACTAATGAAACTAGTGAATTCTTTGTCGAATGTAGAACATTAATTGAGAATAACTAATGAAAGTAGTGAATGATTTAGCAAATGTAGCGTATTCTTTGAAAATTATTAATGAGACTAAGGAATTCTTTGCTGAATATAGCTTATTCTTTGTGAATTATTAATGAATGTAGCGATACTTTATCGAATGTAGCGTATTCATTGGAATTAATACTGATAGTAATTTTTATTAGAATGTATCGAATCCATTGAAAATTATGAGAGAATTAGCGAATTCTTTGTCAAATGTAGCTTATTTTTTGGGAATAAACAAAAGAGTAGAATTACTTTTTAATTTAGTTCTATTTATTATATTTAAAAGTATTAATACTATATTAACTAAAAGTTATTTAGGTGTTCTAACAATTATTCTTTTATTTTCCTTTCAGGAATAGTGAAATGTTAAAAACAATAATATTTATTATTATTTTTATTAACCTTATAATTATTATTATTATTATTATTATTATTATTATTATTATTATTATTATTATTATTATTATTATTATTATTATTATTATTATTATTATTATTATTATTATTATTATTATTTATTATTATTATTATTATTATTATTATTATTATTATTATTATTATTGTTCATTATCATTATCATTATTATAATTATAATTATAAATATAATTATAATTATAATTATAATTAATAAGTTATAATTAATTGTATTAAAATTATTATTGTTATGACAAAGTAAGTTCAACATTAGTATCTTTGTTAACATTTATAAATATCATTAACATTATTTTTCCCGTTTACAATAGCATTTATTACTTAGCATTTGTCATTTCTACTATTCAATTTCATTGTCATTGTTTCATTTCTCTTTATCATTTAACATTATGACTTTCATAAATTATATTATTATTATTTATTATTAATATTATTTAGTTTATTATTATTTTATTTATTATTATTACTATTATTTATTATTTTAATTAGCCTTTGAATTTGTTATTTTAAATCCCTATTACCAAAATTATTGTAATAATTCTAATTTTTAATCTTAATTATTATTATTATTATTATTATTATTATTATTATTATTATTATTATTATTATTATTATTATTATTATTATTATTATTATTATTATTATTATTATTATTATTATTATTATTATTATTATTATTGTTATTTATAATACACACACACACACACACACACACACAATAATTATAGACACTTTACTTAATACAATAATACACACACATACTGAATGGTAATATTATTATTAATATTTTCTTTTATTATTCTATTATAATTATTATTATTATATTATTATTAATATTATTATATTATTATTATTATTATTATTATTATTATTATTATTATTATTATTATTATTATTATTATTATTATTATTATTATTATTATTTTATTATTATTATCTTCCTGATCTTAATCCTGCATAAAAACTGTTAAATTGAAAAAAAATAGTTTACCAACTTACTTCAATTATTTACATGAAACTCACAAAATCTGTTTGGCTTTACCAAAAGATGTTCTTATCTTCCTTACTGAAAAGCTATACAAAACATTAAGCAAAAAACAAACATGTGTTCTAATACTACTAGATTTCTCGAAAGCATTTGACGTAGTTTCTCACAAAATAAGAAAGCAAATTAAAAAGACTTGGTATCACTAATGGTTCACAACTATGGTTTCAGTCATATTTGTCAGTCAGACACAATACGTTCTATTAGGAGACACATCATCATCACCACAGGTCGCTTTTGGGGCCGCTATTCTTTAATATGACTATGTATCTTTAATATATAAAATGACTTTCAAAATTGTCACAATTCAATACACTCTCAATATGCTGACGACACTGCAATCTTAATATCAGACCGTAATATAGACACACTTAACTGCAAAGTAAACAATGAATTGAAAAACATTATAACATGGGTAGAGGCAAACAGACTCTCCCTAAACCTACAAAAAACAAATTACCTAGTAATAACAAATCAAAAGAACCCTGTTCAACTAAATGTAAGAGCAAAAGATATAATTATAAATCGGCTATCGTCTGCCAAGTTATTAATCAAAGAATACAAAAATAGTTTTATTTGCAAACTATCCTATGATAACTATGCACTTTAAGATAAGAAGTTTTGTTCCAAAATATATCTTAAAAAACTTTACTATAGTCTTGTTTATCCTCACCTACTCTACTGTCTTTCAGTATGGGGCTGTGCAAGTGAATACTTGCTACAACCTCTAATCGGACCTCGAAACTACCGTGAACACACAACTCCACTATTCAAAAATTTGTCTATGCTAAAACTTCATGATATCTACACCCTTACAGTAAGTAGTCACATCTTTAAATTCACAAATGGAACTGCAAATGATCTTTTGACTAACATAATTGTACAGAACCAAACTTTGAGAACAAACAATCTCCGTAGCACAAATTCCTTACTTATGCAGATTGGTCACTGCAAAATCACCCTTTAATGAAATTCCTGAAGGGTTATCCCATATTAGGGGCATGATTATAAGTATAATCTCCCTTAAAATGTTCAAGAGTCACTCTATCATTTTACCCTTTCCGTAGGAAATATCAAGCTTACATTATATTATCAAACACTAAATTGTTTCACTGATATCTCTGCATTCATTAGGTTTATTTCTACTAAACGAATAATGGTAATTAGTATATGATTATTAATATTAATTGTTGTTAACATAGTTTTTTTTTATTATTAACTTGAACGATAGTGCTTGATAACGATTGCAATGAAAGAATTTAACTAATCCTCATATTTTTTTAATAACAATAATACCAATGTAATAATAATAATAAATAATAACAATAATATTATATATTAATATTAATAATAATAATATTACAAATATCAATAATAATAATATTAATAATAATAATATTATTATGACAATAATATGTAATGTGATAATGATTTGTCATTATCAATAATGATATATCAATAATAGGTCACTTACATTTAATTAATAATAATAATAATAAAAATACGTTACATATTGGTCATTAATATATTACATGGCTAATATTAATAATAATATTACACATTAATATTAATAATTAATAACACACACATTACTTACACATATTATTATTATTATTATTATTATTATTATTATTATTATTATTATTATTATTTTCACACACACATATTATTATTATTATTATTATTAGTCATTATTATTATTATTACTATTATTAATATTATTATTATTATTTACACATTATTATTATTATTTCATTATTATTAATTATTTTAATATTATTATTATTATTATTATTATTATATTATTATTATTATTAGCTTTCTATTATTGTTATTATTATTATTATTTATTATAAGTTTATTATTTATTATTATTATTATTAATATTATTATTATTATTATTATTATTATTGTTATTATGGTGGCAGTAGTAGTAGTAGTAGTATAAAGTAGTAAAGCAGTTGTAGTAGTAAAGTAGCAGTAGTAGTAGCTGTAGCAGTAATAGTAGTAGTAACAGTAATAGTTGTTAATACTTTACATTTATATTTATTATTATTATTATAAAATTATTTATTATTATTATTATTATTATGTTTATTATTACTATTATTATTATTATTTATTTAATATTTATTATTATTATTATTATTATTATTATTATTATATAGATTTATTATTATATTTTTATTATTATTAATTTTTTCTGGTTTATTATTATTACCTGGTATGACTACGTATACCGCTTTACATATTACTTAAATTAGGTTTAATTAAGATTTGTAATATAAAATTCATATTATTATTATTATTATTAAGATTATTATAATCATAATCAATTATTATTAATATTATTGTTTTAATCATTATATTAATATTATTAACATTATTATTAATATTATTATTATTATTATTATTATTATCAGTTACTATTCTTACTATTAATGGAATAGAAATCTAATTATATCACTAATTTATGTCATTTATTATTTTATATTATTATTATTATTATTATTATTATTATTATTATTACTTTATCATTACATTATTATTATTATTATTATTTATTATTATTAGTATATATTTATTATTATTTATTATTATTATTATTTAACATTATTATTATTCTTATTATTTTTATTATTATTAGAATATTATCATTATTATTAATATTAATGTTATTGTTATTATTATTATTATTATTATATATTATTATTATTATTATTATTATTATTATTATTATTATTATTATTATTATTATTATTATTATTATTACATTGATATATTATTTATTATTATTATTTTTATTTTTATTATGGGCGTCTTTTATAGCTATTATAAAAACTAGTATTATTATTGTTATTTATTATTATTATCTTATTATTCGCAATTTCTTTTCATAATACATCTTTATCAATATTGCAATTATTATTGTTATTATTATTTTGCTTATTCTTATCATTAAAAATAAAATGTAAATATAATGTGAATATAATTAACTAGAAATTTATAAGCTTTTAATATTATAAATTTATTAATTAATATTTAACATTATTAGCTTTATTTTACATTATTATTTATTATTATTATTATTATTATTATTATTATTATTGTTATTATTATTATTATAAAAACATATTATTAATATCTTACATTACATTTAATTAAAAAATGATAGCCATCGGCTTTCATTATTATTATTATTATTACATTATTTATTATTATTATTATTGCCATTATTATTATTATTATTTATTATTATTATTATTATTAATACTATTATTATTATTATTCATTATTATTATTATTATTATTAATATTATTATTATTATTATTATTATCATTGATATAGGGATATTATTATTATTATTATTATTATTACTTTTATTTTTATTTTTATTTTTATTTTTATTTTTATTATTATTATTATTATTAATATTATTATTATTATTATTATTATTATTATTATTATTATTATTATTTATTATTATTATTATTATTACATACATTACATATTGATATTGTGATAATATGTACCTGATAAGTCTATCGTCATTAGTAGTAATAGTAGTAATTTTATTATTCGTTTCTATAACTATTATCATCGTCATAAATATTATTATTATTATAGTAATAATATTAAGTTAATGTTTATTATTATTATTATTATTATTATTATTATTAATATATTATTATTATTATTATTATTATTATTTTATTATTATTATTATTATTATTATTATTATTATTTTTATTATTATTATTTATTATTATTATTATTATTATTATTATTATTACTATTTCTTTTTATTTATAGTACATTATCTTTATTAGCATTATTATTATATTATTACACATTTTTCTCACATTCTCAGTAGTTTATTTTTTATT
>JABUQX010059255.1:17500-20000 GCA_015478945.1 Trachelipus rathkii | reverse complement strand
TTCCGGCTCAGGCTCCAGCTCCAGCTCCGGCTCTGGCTCCGGCTCCGGCTCCGGCCCTGGCTACGACTCTGACTTTATTGTTTTATAATTATCCAACTTCTGCTCCGACATATATCATTCAAATATATCTCCTTCCAAATATATCTTTGCTCAGGCTCCTGCTTTCATAAAAACTTTTTTTTGCACCGTCCTTGAGTCTGGTTCCACTCAAAATCTTGCGGTGCTCCGCTCAAAATCTTGCTGTTTCGGATCCGAAGCCCTGCTTTTAGCTATGAAGAACTATGACAATATTTTTATACTAAAGCAGATGTTTTCCCAAGTATCTGAAGGTGTTCTTTTGCTTTCATCCTAAGAGCAACGATTGAAGTCGACCTTAAATCCTCTTCCTGAGGAGTCGGACTTAAACTATTTTCCTGCAAGCTTGATGAGATTATTGGAGGTGACAGAGATAGGGATGACGTAGAGCTGTAATTACTTTGGGTACTCGTAGCAGAAGAGACAGATACTGACGAGGGATTTACTCCTAATGGAGATGATGTTGGTGGAGTAAGATAGGATGGGTATCCTGCGTGAGGATGAGCTAAAAATCCAGGAAGGCCATGCATTGACGAAGCCACGCTGCTCAAAGAAGGATGTAGAGTAGTCATCGAACTCTGAAGGCCTGGAACACCTTGCAAACCAGGTAACAGTGGTGGAAAAAAGTGATCCAGTGGACCTGGTCCTGGAGGGCGAGGAAGTAACCCCAAACTTTGCTCATGAAGACGTAATTGAGCTTGCTCCATTTTCTCCTGACGTCGCCATTTTGCTCTTCTATTTTGAAACCAAACCTGAAAATTAATAAGTTAATTAAAAACATGAATAAATAATATAATAAAAAAATATAGGCGTTTAGGCTTACGTACACAAATTCATGGACAGATAGCTACATGCACACTCTAAAGTATGTATACATATAAATGTACATTTGGACATACAGGATTGTTCCATTAAAACTCATACATACTTTAATATAAATTCAAACATTTCATTTATATATATATATATATATATATATATAAATATAAATATATACATTATATATATATATATATATATATATATATATATATATATATATATATATATATATATATATATATATATACAGCCTCTAATGGAAAAAGGCTAGAACATGTAAGGCACATGACCCCACCTTCCACTACCAACAACACTCTTGTGATTTGAAAATTGAGCATTAGCGCAATTTGATTTTTTTTTTTAAAGTAGCACGGAAATATTTATATGGATATGATATCTAAAAATTAAGTAAAGCAGCCTCCCCACAAAAAAAATGATATTCACAAAAAAAAAAGGAACCGATTATCGTTTTTCCCCACACTTTTAATTTTTAATTTGTGCACAAAAAATAAGAGAGAGAGAGAGAGAGAGAGAGAGAGAGAGAGAGAGAGAGAGAGAGAGAGAGAGAGAGTAGAGAGAGAGAGAGAGAGAGAGAGAGAGAGAGAGAGAGAGAGAGAGAGAGAGAGAGAGAGAGAGAGAGAGAGAGAGAGAGAGAGAGAGAGAGGAATTTACGTTTTAAATGAATTGAGGTAATAATTACTTTTTCCTTTGCGAGGTAATTTGGGGTCTTTAATATCCTCCTAAGCGACATTGCAATTCAAATTTGGCTGGACGCTTTTCATAAAGCATTTTTAGCTAGATGTTCGATTTTTTATATTAAAATGAAAATCTATAAGGTCTACGTGCATATGCTGGTCCTGGTTTGGGTTTGGCCTGGTAATACACATCAACACGTACATTGAAAGTGATTATATGTTATTATGGCATATACATATACAGTTGAGTTGAGTTAGCATATTTATTATTATACATATTATATAGTGATATGGGCTACAAATATATATATGATATGTTATTGCTACATACATATATATATATATGTGCGTTTGTGAACATGCAACTGTGCGTATATTTCATTAATATACAAGTATATATATATATATTATATATATAAAGATATATTATTATTATTATTGGTTATTATTATTATATATATTATATTATTATAATATTATTATCATTATTATTGTTATTATATATATAAATATATTATATTATTATTATTATTATTATATATATTATATATATATTATTATTAGTTATTATTATTACATACCTGTATATATATATATATATTATTATATTACATACATACATATATATAATATATATATTATATTATTATTATTACATATATATATACAGTTATATTATTATATATATATATATGTTATTATTATTATATGATATTATTATTATTGTTATTATATTATTATTATATATATATTATTATTATTATTATTACATATATTGTTATACATATTATTATTATTATTATATATTATTACATAATAATTATATTATTATTACAAATATATATAGAAAGATATTATTATTATTATATATTATTATATTATATATACATATATATTATTATTATTAT
>JABUQX010059255.1:0-12500 GCA_015478945.1 Trachelipus rathkii | reverse complement strand
AAAAAGATTTTTTTATGTGTGGGTTATATAAGGACTTTGGTTTCCAGAGGTATACATATTCATATAAAATATTATATTATATATATAATATTATAAAGCATATTTATATATCTAGTTTATATATATATATATATATATATATATATAAGATTAAAATTAATATATATATAAAGATATATTATTTATCTAGTTATCTATATTACGTTATATATATTAGGATCGACTGTATATAGAGTTACGGAGTGTTTATATAGTATTATAGTTGATATATAATTTAGAGAGAAGTTCGGTATTGTCTACTCGTATTTATAGTTAGATATGAAATGAGCAATTAGTATATATATATATATATATATATATATTATAATATAGTATATTCTATATCATATATTAATATATATTAGTATATATATTAATATTGTATATATACTATTATATATATATTATTATAATAATATATGAGTTTAATATATTTATATATATATATCTATATATAAAAGTTTTGTGTATGGTGTAAATTTTATTTTTCATATTCTATTATTATAAGTTTAACCTTAAATGTTTCAGAAATATATAAAGTTAATTGTTATGTTTATTTATTTAATTATTTCCATTCTTATTATTAGTTATTCTTTTATTTTTATTACATATATATATATAATGTTACATTATATATATACCCTCAATTTGGATGACATAATACCTATTTAATTCATTAGATTTAGCTCATTTCTTCGATTCATTAAACACAAGGGTGCAGTGTGTATTTCAAGTTACGCGATGGTCGCGAGTACTTTCGCTACGCCTGTTCACATTCCAAATGGTAGCTGAGTTAATAAATTTCGAAATCTCAAATCACACACTTACCAGACTATGTTGGTTTTTGTAATCTAACTGCATAGAGATTCTCGAAATGCCCGAGAATCGCACTCTCTTAAAATAGTGTAGAATTCTCTCGCTCCAGTACAAATTGGAGCGGATCTAGGAAACGTTAAACGATGATCGTTTATGATACTACCACTGATACAATTATATAGTGAATAATAAATAATATTAAATAAACCATATTGTATCATAGTTTATTGTATGGTTTTTTTTTTTTTAAATTTATTAATATTTATAAATATAGAGAGATTATAGTGGATGATAGTAGCCTAAAATTCATTTTTCGGCTCCCTCAGCGCTTATTTAGCCACTCATAAAAGTTAATATGTAAAAATCATATGTACTGTAGCAGCTAAACTACAGAAAGAGGTTGTATAAATTAATACTAGATATTTTCAATGCCAAACTTCTCTAGTATAGCTTGTAAGTTGTGCGTAGCATGTTATTGATTTAAATTATATATGATAATTAATATATTAATAGAAAAACTTTTATATTTTTCAAAATTATTTTAATAGATATTAAATTATATATATTCATATTAATATATTATTATATATATATATATATATATTAATATATTAATAGTCTATAGTATATTATATATATTATATAATTTATAAAATATAAATATATATATATATATATATATATATTATATATTTATATATATAGTTATTATATATATAATATATATATATATATATATATAATTATATAGTAATTATATATAGGTATATAGTTAATACTAATATTAATTTTTATTATATTATTTATGATAATATATATATAAGTTATATATATTATTATACTTTATTTTATATATATAGTATATAGTATAATATTATATATATATTATATTATATAGTATTAGTATTAATAGTATATATATATAGTTCAAAATATATATATATTAGTATATATGAGAGTATAGTATATATTATAATATATATACTATAAATACATTTAATGATTTTATATAATATTAAAAAATATATTAAAAAATCGTATAAATAAATATTAGATTTATTTATTATTATATTATATTTATATATTATATATATAAATTAATTATATATTATATATAGTCAATACTAGTATAAAATATTAATAATAGTAGGGTTTTCAGCTTCTCAAAACGTTATGACCTTCAGAGTCCTCTGAATAAATTCGGGGAATAATTATTATAGTTAATAATTATATATATATTTTATCATATATATATCAATATAAATAGATGTTTATAACATATATATATAATATATTATTATTAATAATTTATTATAATTAAAATTAATTAATACATATAAGTATATATATGTATATATGATTTTATATTATATATATATTATAGTATATATAATTAGTATATATATATATATAATATATATATAAGTAGTATATATTTTATAGGTTTTTCGGATTCTCAAACGATGAACCTCAGTTCCCCGAAAATAGGATTGAGTAGTTTTTGTAATTAAGCTATAATGATCACAGTTCCACAACCTATTTTTTATTAAAACCCAAATCATCTGCACTATCAGGGATGGTACTCTGTATTTACGATTAGAAATTCATATTATATGGAAGATATATACAATTTAGCTATTAATAACAATAACTTAGTTAAAATAACAAGAATGGAGATTTTAACATCCGATAACTTGTAATAACTAATATATATAATGGTATTTTATTGTCCAAAGAGATAGCCATTGTTTTAATGTTTATAATAAATTAAACTTTGAAAATATATTATCATTTTCCGTGTTTTAAATTTAAATGAGATATTATGTTTAATCACTCAACGAGGAACACAAGGATCAAATAATAATTCAGATTTAAGTGCTGATAAATTATTAAATTATTTGGTTGATCATAATACTGGGCTAGATACTCTGAATGTAAAATTATACAGGCCATGTTCACAATTATTAAAATAGTAAATAATAGAAGTAAGTTATGCACGAGCGTAGATAGTCTTCGGATTATTAATACATTAAAGGGTAAATTATTGCAAATCAAAATTACAGAAGATAAGAACTGACATAATCTTATGTTAGGCCGACATTAAAAAGCATTTTGTGATGGTGAATTTAACAAATTAGACTCGTGATAGACAGTTCTATTTCGGAAATTAGAGAACTCTACTATGGGCTTTTTTCTTTTTCCGGTTTTTTTTGCATAACTAGAAAAGTGAATAGATATATAGATACAAGAATAGGATGAGAAGATCTGCTCTTGGAAATCATTGGGCGATACATAGTATGCTAGTACCTAACTGTAGCTTTAATCCATATATGTAACACTAGCTATAAGGAGAATAGGGAGACTCGTAGATGAGCGCTGCCTAGCTTATTATTAACTGAATATTGGCTTTCTATTTAATCAGGGTTTTGATTGTTGGAGAGAGGTCTTATATGTTTTAGTTTATTGGCAATTATATACTATAAGTGTTACCATCTAGTATCAAAAATGAACTACCAATATTTTCGAGGTTGATACACTTTAAATTTTAATAAGAGATACTAATTATTCTCACTACATAGTTGTACTTATTATACAGTTAAACTTAGTATAAACTTAGTTTATTCATCAATTTTTTTAAATAAATCTTGAGTAACATCAAATATCTAGAAACTTGATAAGGTTATATTATTATTTACTCAATAGAGAATAGAAATTTTTAACTCTCCGGAAAGGAGCTTTGATTGCTTTGTTATACATAAACATTTAATATTATAGCATATTTGGGGAGTTGTGGTTTAATAATATAGCCTCTTTAATTTGGAACGCGTTGTACATTACTTTAACATACACGAATAGACGTTGGGTAGCCAACCAGAATGTTCATAATTAAAAATTTACATTTTATTGCAGTTCACCTTTCCTTAAAAATTTTATAATAAAATAGTTTCTACTAAATTTTTATTGTTCAAGTTATACTTGAAAAAATTATCCAGCGAGGAATTTGATGACAAGGTGTATATCTGATTTTAATACAAATGTGTGATTATTAGAAATTTTTTCCATTAGGTAGTAAGTTCACGGAGTCGTAAGGTTTCAGCTTATTTAAAAATTTAATTATGGTCAAATTTATTCTTCGGGGTTTAGTACATGTTTTTTTTTATAGAAATCTTGAATGTACTGTAGGAGTTTTTAGTAATTATCATACTCTGGGAGTCGGAGCCGGAGTCGATTTATTTTTTTTTTAGATCCCACAACTACTATACTGGTATTATATATTATATAATATTATTATATTGTTAATTTAATTTATATAAGTATATATATATATATATATTAATAATAGTATAATTTATATATATATATAGTTTTAGATATATTATATATAATTAGGGTAGATAAATTTATTGCACTAATAAATCTTAATAGGAATGGGTAATTGAAAAGAGTCATGTTCTTTATATAGTAGAGGGGTAGATGATGTGGGTGGGCAACCTAGGTAATTTATAGATATAGTTAATTTAATATATGAGTAAGTATATTTCTTATATATATATTATTATATTAATATATATATATATAATTTTATACTTAATTTAATATTATTAATTATATATATAATATATATTAATTTATATGTATAATTTATTAATATTAAATAATATATATATGTAATCATAGGTAAAGAATTTTAAATAATAGTTATATATATATATATTATGATATATGATTAATATATACTACTACGTTAATCACGAATTGCAATGATTTATGGCAGAGAACAACAATAACAATATTTGAATTTTATTTTTAATTAATTATTTCCTATTAAAATATTATAATTACTGTCTATAATAGAATAACTATAATATAGTACGATTACACTCATGCGTACCTGCACAGAAGAAGATGGTTTTCACTTCTATTCTCTATTAATCACCTCTTCAATATCTCATGGAAATCTAATGACTTATAAAAAGATACAAAATTACAAGGTTATGTTATAAAAATAGGACCGGGATACGCAATTCCTATTCCGTAGATATGAACCTTGGAAATACAGAAGACATAAGAGTAAAATAAAATAGATTTAAAATATTTAAAATTTAAACAATGTAAAATAATATTAATAGTATAACATAATTATAAAAAAAATAACAGTTTTATACGAAAATATATAGAATTTAAAATATAAAATAAATAAACCGAACCTGAAAGAAAAAATTACAAAATTGTAATATAAAATATATGAATAAAAAGCCAGCTATTTGCTCGGCTTTTTATCTTAAATATAAAAAGAATATAAAGATACATTATATAATATATTATTAGTATACGTAATATATATATATAATATTAATCTTAAATATATATGTATATATATATATTATGATTATAGTATTATATTATATATATATATTTATATTATCATATATATTTATTTATATAACTATTAATTAAATAATTTCTATTACATAATTATAGCATATACAATAACATATCTTTAATAGATTGAAAAATATATATAAACACTTAATTTTATTTAGTTAATATCAAATATATATATTATATATATAACTATTAATATAATATATAATCTATATATAATATATATATTTATAACATATATTTATTATATAATTACTAATATAATAATTATATATTAAGTATATAAGTATATATATATATATTATATATTTAATTATTTAATTATATAGTATATATATTATTATTATTATATCATATATAATAATATATATACTAAGCATAGTTTATAAAATATATATATTGTTTAACCTAAAAATACCAGTTTCATATATTTTACGCACTGTAATATACTAACGAATTTTAGCAGATTCGATTAATTTTTTTACATTCTCTATATATTTTTTATAATTTATTTTTTATATATTAGGCTATGTGCCTTATATATTGTCTATAGTTATTTACTCTAAGTTTGGATAATATTTGCCAACGTCGTGCAATCAGACTATATTAAAAAAAGCATAGAGTTTTTAAGTGGTTAATTATACACTTACAGCTGTAAGAGGTGGTATGGTTGTATCGAGATATCAAGTAAAAAAAACCACTTTAATCACAAGCGAATACAATCTGCCAACGACGACAGTATTGCCAAACAGCTCGTACGATACATCACCTTTGTATCGAACAAAATAACCCGATCCCAAAACCCCTTCTCTAGAGTGGCACTCCATAGACCTTAGATATGTATAGTTCAGTTTATGATTAGATAATAAGTTAATGTTTACAACTGTTATTTTTAAAATTCAAATATAATATAAATGATAATAGAAAAAAATTAAAAGAAAAAAAATATCAAATTTTATGAAAATAAGAAATCAGAATTTTAATTACCAATAAAATTAAATGAATTATGTATGTTGTTGGAGCTGGTTAATTGTATGGCAGACTTTTGTTTCTTTTACTTTCTTACACCCCATCTGCGTTCGTGGGTACTTTCCAATGCTGGCCACTTTCCTGAGGTACTTTCCAGCTATTTTCCATATTTCATGTATATTCCTGAGCTATTTTTCGTATGATGTCATTGCCTTTTAGACTATGATGTCATCCGCTCATGTACAATTGGTGAGGCTCAAGCTACTTTCATGTATGGTTCTGAGTGCTCATTTATTTCATGAGATTTTTATTGTTTTATTAACCTCACACATGCATTATTATACGCTATACTATGAACCCTATGGTTCTTATATTCGCTTGCAATGCTATTAATGATAAATATCATACTGTATACGTATTTTACTTCATCTATTTACCAGCTTTCATTACTTTTTAATGCACTTTTCGCTGAGCGTTTATTTATCCATATTGGTACTAGTCAATTCAACATTTAGTCTACTTTCCATTGAGTTTATATTCATACAGCCTACTTTCAATAGCTTTATAAGACTGTATTTTTACCAATGTACTTTCTGAGCGTTTTTAATCTGTTAGATGTTATCATTATCATACTCAGTAAACGGAATTGAATTTTTTTATTTTTACTTTTCCATCGTGCTTGACAAGGATACAGTATATACGACACTATATTGTCTTACTTTTTCAATTGACTTTACTATATAGCCGTCCGTATTAATATAGCATTTCCGGGTAAGCATGTTTTTCAAGTAGAAATGTCTCTCATTTTCTTTGTATATTTAGTGCTTCTCATCATTTATGTTCTCATCAGGCAAAGTTTATGATGCAAATGCAAATATTTATTTCCGTCTTTATAATAGGAGTATTAGAGCGCTCAGATCAGAATTCGGACTAGCGGTTTCAACGTTCCGCGGAGTGTGGTTGTGCGCCGTCACTCTAGCCTAACGTTGCATGCACATGCTGCTTTCCAAGCCTCGCTTTTAAATGTAACATCAACACGCATAACCCTTCTTTGATAGTGGACGGTTATTTTAGAAACTTCAATATTAAATCCCAAAATTGGTAAGTAATAGATATTTTGTATGGTACACCACTGAGTGATTTTTTCTCAGTATGTAAGATTTGTTTATCGTCATGCTGCGGCACACACTACTTTCCATGAAGCAGACTATTTTCTCTTCTTTCAAATAAAATTTCCTCATAAATTGTGAAATCGAGCCTTAAGCTGTTTTGCAATGTATGTTCTGCTTTAGAGTAGCTACACCGACTGCTTAGCCTGCAACACTTGAGAGGGAGTACCTTCACGTGCAGCATTAGTTATCCCATGTGACCTTGACGATCTAATCAAATGCGCAATCTAACTTATTAGGTTTATATTCTCCTTTATTTGCAAGCACTAGCTTGTGTTCTATGTCATTTCTTATACGCCTAATGTGGATTCATTTGTCGTCGTCTTTAGGCATATGAACCAAGTCATCATCACGGCTATATTCACCTCGTAAGATTAGATAGAGGTTCTCTTCTATGTCGTCCTTTAGATTCACCTCAAGGCTCTAAAATGTTTTTATATTGTGTGATAAATTTTTCCTCTGGTGGAATATAATCATTTTCGTCATATCGTCTAATTTCGAGCGCTTACTATAGTATCCAAAAATAACATATTTGTGTCCTCATTTTTTTCTTGTGTATTTTATATTTGTAGAATGCTTCGGGTAATTCGTGGAAGATTGTAGTTAAGAAAGGACATGATATATTTTTCTCATTTATAGATAGTGTTTGGGGCGTTATTGGCATTAAGTATTTTGACGCATTAGTGTTGTTCTCGACCTTAAAATTTTCTTGGTAATGTAAGTACTTGAATGTCTTCAGCCTAATTTATTTTTTGTCTATAACTAGTAACAATTTAGTTTGTGGCACATGGTTTGATTGATTATAGAAAGGTGCAAATTTTTGTGGAAAGTTATCATTGATGGGTCGGCGATCGAGTTAGGGCGAGCGGGCTTTAGGATAAAATATATATACATCTCGGTATATTTCTCATATACTGCCATAGGACCTCTGTGGTTGAAATGATATCTTGCAAAGAGGGAGTGTTGACTCTTTTTAGATTTTCATTACATACTTTAATATCTCTAACTGCTCTCTTTCATATTAAAGCGATAGTAATGAAAAGTTTTAAATTTTATGAACTTGAATGATTATGTTAATAGTTCGTTATGAATGCCTCAAAATAATTAAATTCACTTCACGTTCCTTTCTTTCTATGCGGTGTAGTGTAAGAAAATTAAAAATAATTTTTTGCAAAATAATTAACTGTATAATAATAAAAATATATTTGCCAAAACATGATATACAAATCAAATACTAAACCGTTCGAATAAACCTATACTCGATAAGCGAATATGACATTTATTTCATAGGCACTCCAATATACTCTCTGAGTGTAGTGATATATAATAGATATTGCTATAATATATATATACAATCATATAATTTTTTTGGTTTATCATACTGACACTTTTACATTAATTATACTTAGGATATTATATACAGAGTGGCGCTATTTATTTAATTACGTAACTCAAAAAACAGTTGATGGGATTGTAACAATTATAGGTTTACTAGTAATTATAATATTTGATTAAATTTATATTAATTAATAATATGATATATATATATATATATATATTATAATATTAATATATATATTAATATATATCAAATAATATATATATATATTAATATATAGTATTATAATATATATTATTTATATTAATATACTTAATATATATAATATATTATAGTCTATAATTAAATATATATATATTAATATAGATTATTTAATATATATATATATAAACCGGTATATTATTAATATATATTAATTATTATTACTATTATATATGTATAATAATATGTTATAATTATTTATATTATATATTTTAATTATATAATATTATATACTTTAGACTATATATATTATATATTATAATTAATTATAATTAATATAATTATATATTATATTATAATTCATTAATACAAGGTAATATATATATAGTATATAATAGTATTTATATTATATATATATATATTAATATATATATATCTTATTATTATAAGGTATTACTTATTATTATATAGCTACTTATTTTTGTTTACTATTTATTTAACTACATCACAATTACAGACATACTACATAATTGTCAATAAAATAATTAACATCAATAACTTTTTTGTAGAATTAACTCTTATTCGCTTCTAATATTATATATATATATCTCTATATCATACTATATAATTATATATAATATATATATATAATATACTACTATATAGTACTATTATATTATATAATATTTATATATAAATATATAGGTATATATATTATAATATATTAAATGCTATATTACCTAACTAAAACGGGGTAAAATGGGATAGCTCTATTTATTTTGACAAAACTTTTACAAGATATAATATATAAAAATTCAATTATAAATATATAATTGATATATTATATATATACGATTTATTATTAGTGTAATATAATTTATTCTTATTTAATTATATGTAAAATGCGCTAAAGATAATTACCATTAGGCAAGTGTTCAGTCAAATTATATTAAACTTTTAACAAAATATAAGTATTAGCCGTTTCACTTTATTCATCTAAATTAAAAAAAAAAAATTTAGAACGGCCTCCCCCCATCTTTCCGCACATGCCGGCCGGGACATGGTAAGAAGAAGCGGCACGAAATGGTAAACCTGGACAGAAACAATGAAGAATACCATATTTAGGGATCCCCATCATGAGTACACCTCCTTATACGAACATAATAGTTCATCCCTACTTCATATTGAAACAAATATCAAAAACAATTAAATCACAAACACATCCAAAAAACGTGGCTCAGTCATATCATATTATCATATATATAGATTTTAGTTATTATTGTACATGTATTGTTGTTATAATTTTTATAACATAGTCGTATCATACATGTATAACTTCATCAACTATATAATTTTTACAACTGCCTTATATGTTTGGAGCAATTATCTGTGAATAAATTATTTGAATGTAGTAAAATTATGTTAGTTTTTGATTAGGAAAGACTCTATCTCAATTTATGAAAATTTATACTTTAGTATATATATATTATATATGATACCCTGAAAAAAAATAAATTAATATACAATATTTGATAATTATATATTTATTTGTATTATTTGGGCGTGTAAATATCAACAGTGGAAATGGTATGAATTAAAAATCACGCCTCCAGTAAATAAAAGGTTGAACAAAACAAAGACTATTCCGCTCTCCTAGATTGTAATTTTTTGTTAATTTAGGGAGCTTTTTTATTTATATAAGGTTTTATTGGGGCTTTTTCGGCTTTCTCTATAATGATATTGATTATTTTGAGGAAATTAATAAATATAAATGTGAATACATATCAATTGAATTTGTGTGGGAATTGTTGTGACTGATTAATTTTTTTCTAGGCTTGTTATTTTTGCAGCACACACCGTAAATATTAAGCTTAAATTTCAGGAATATAATTTTACAAGATTTACACATTAACATTAATTATTTTTTGAAATGTATATTACTAGTAAACAAAATTGGTTTACTTCTCAATTCCTCTCCACTTGTCCGAACTGAAGCTAGCTATCACTTTTTGTTAAATTTCCTACATTATCAATCTCACTCGTCAAGTAGCCCTTTGTAAATAGGTAACAATGGTAAATACTTCTGCTATTGGTTTAACCAACAACCTGCCTTATTTGTTTTGGAAGGCAATGTATACTGAAATAGTTATATTTTGATTAGTAATAACTGAATGTAGATAACGCTTAGGTTTGTAGAGGCAAATTCCATGAAAAATTATAGCCTGCCGAACAAAAATTTTAAACCCATATTTTCTAGACATTCTTATTTATTGTCTTAATGTAACATAAAATGGCTATATAAGCATAATTACAGATACAGTTTAAAAAAATGTATAGGAGTAATTAATTGTAGGTCGTAATTTTAAAAATTTAAATTTTTGTTTAGTGCATTTATCATTTCCCCGCCAGGTTTTTTCCATTTTAGCCCCGTTTTTAGACGGTGTTATATATAGTTAATATGTATTATATATATGATATATTATATATAATATATATTATATAATATATATATAATATATATATATATACTATATATATTATATTTATATATATATAGGTATGTATATTATTTATAGTCGTCGGGCGGGTGATGCGGACCACCTTAGGCAATAAGCTTGGTCTCCCGACTTCCCTAATGCAGCGTTTTTGGAATTTTTTTTTTTTTTGTAATCACGAAATAATGCACAATATGTCGGCACAAAAAATAATATGGTAGATTCTAATAAGTAAAGTTTATTAAAGTTTGAATAACTCCCGCGGAGTCAGCCTGACCGTGGAGGGGGGAAAGCGGACACCGATTGAGGGGTGACTCGACCGCCTCCTGTTTTTAAATTCGTCTTTTTACGTATAATAGCATTCTTAATATTTTAATTTTTTAAACTTAATATAATAATTATGTTATTAAAGAAGAATAATTTGTAATAAGTATAAAATGTCAATAATTAAAAAAAAGTAGATAAAATAAGGTGGTCCAATTTCACCCTGTCCGCTCAAAGAATTTTGACTTTTTTGAATTTGTTTTTTTTTTTATAAATTATCATTATTTTTTTAAAGATTTTCAACTTAAATATAAGTAACTTTTTAATTATATTTAAATTAATTATAGCGTCGGGCGGGATAAAAAAGAATATAGGAAAATGACGAAAAATTTGTTTATAAAAGAGTCACCCCTCCATGAATTTTTACGGCGGGGTGAATCGGACCCGTTTTTTTGCCACTTTTTTTTTGCCACTAATACTGGTTTGGATCAAAAAATTTACTTTGCCAGATTTAAAGCTAACAACTCGAGTGTATCCACTGAACAAATAATTAAAATCCATCACAGATTTTTATTTTATAACGAAGTTAAAAAGAAAAACTCATTTTTCAAAAGTGAAATTCTATCTAAGAAATTTTGTACCCTAATTTCTAAATTTTTTTAAAAATATAAAATTTCTAGAAATTAAGATGATGTAACAGGAGAACTTGTAGTACTACTTGTGCGTTGGCTATTAATGAGCGAAAATTTTTTTTAATTTTTTTATTTAGGAGTGGACGCGAAATGACCTCCTAAAAGAGGCGGCCTGGTCACTACGGCGACG
>JABUQX010059254.1:12500-17522 GCA_015478945.1 Trachelipus rathkii | reverse complement strand
AAGCTGTAAAGCTGTACACTTTACCTTGACATAAACAAAACTTAAAGCACGAACTATCTATAATTTATAGGCTAGAAGATTTCGTTCTATGTCTGGAGCCATACCTTTATTTGAATTTCATTACAGAAAATGACTTGGAAGCCACTTATAGTGAAAGTGTGAAAAACTATTAGAAAAAGTTTTAATAACCATTTCCGATGACATCGTCCGAAGCAGAGAGCTGTTTTTCTATTTAAAAAGGATTAAAAACCTTTCTTAGAAGACACCATGGGGCAGAAAGGACTTTACGCCTTAGCAATGCTTTCGATCGAGAAAGACTATATTATGGGCATACAAGATTTAATAATAAAGACTGATTGATAAATTTGCTCAATCAAGAGATAAAAGCGGACTTTCTTTTATAAATAAAATTTTATTGAAAAGGTAAGTTACATAACTTTTTTAAAGATAATTGTAAATTTTTTTAATATTTTCTAGAATTTAATGCTTTACGGTCATCACATGCTCTTTTTTTGAAACACACACGCACTCACACCACACCACAAAACACCACACCACACCACACACACGCATACGTATATTACTTATATATATTATACTAATATATATAATTATATCATTAATTATATAATATATATATATATATATATATATATATATATATATATATATATATATATATATATATATATATATATATATATATATATATATATATATATATATATATATATATATATATATATTTGTGTGTGTGAGTAAAATGTAAAATGCAACTACCAATAAATTTTAGGATGAGCCGCGCCTGCTTGACAGCTAACTTGGGCTTATAGCTAGCAAAAAAGAAAATAGGCTTGAAGTGTTAGAAAAGTTTGTATCGGATACAAAATCAGTCTAGAATTGATCCGATTCCATTATAAACTAGGGGAATCGTTTCCTCATAACTTAAAACATAGGAATCGATATTTTATTCAGCCCATATAACTAGAAATAAAAAATAGGCTAGACGTGCTAGAACGGTGCTCAGCACTGCTCTAGCACCTCACCGGATTCTCCGATCATAATGAAAAAACCGACATTCGACTAGCCATACTCATAAAAATAGGGTTAGATACTAAACTCCAACCAAGAGCTAGAACATGCTAGAAATAGGCTAGAAAGATAGGCGCCATCTAGCACCGCGGTTTAGGTGCCTGAGCCACGTCGAATTTCTTACCAAATGTGTGCCTAACTACTGATGACATCTAAGAGTTGGCCGTACAGTTCAAGATATATTTTTGCTATATTTTTAGAGATATACCACAGTTTGAATGTGTATATTTCCTATAAATATCATAATTAGGTGTGATATTTCTATTTGACCGTGGTTATATTGATCTTTAATGGTCCACCAGATTTGTTCTAGAGCCAGAAGGTTTAATACTACAAAAAACTAGAAAAATATTTGAATATTATTAAACTGCAATACCTAAAGGATCAGTTTAAAACTTTTTTTTATTGGCATTAAAGAAATCGATCTTTTATTTAATAATTAATAAAGTAATTTGGATTCATTGCCTTTTATTTCATGATATTTTTCATTTATTAAAAGAAATCCATTTTATAAAACTTTCCGTTTTTCGTTCCATTTAATGAACAATCAAGAGGGGATCGTTTTCATGTGTCATTTTTACGGACCTATACCAAAATGGTCGGCAGGAACATGGGTCGACAGGAAAAAGGGTCGACATGTGTAAAAAAAAAACATTCCTTAATTCCTTAATTAGAGTTTTTCTAATGAATCCAACAAAACCTAACTTAACCTAACCTAACCTAACCTAATCTAACCTATATTAATGGCTGCGGCGGGTTGTGCGGGATTTTTTTTTTGATGGCATGTCGATCATTTTTCTTGTCGACCATTAGGGCTAGTCCCCATTTTTACTTGAGACAGTTTCTCTAAAATAGTAATCTTTTGAGTTCCAGAAAAGAAAGGGCGGAAAGTAATGTAGATTTGGCAAATGTATAACCCTATTTATGGCCTTCTTATATGTTTAATAGATTTAAAGCTCTACCAGTAATTTGTTGTTTAGAAAAACTATTAGATCATAATGTTGTTATGAATATTTGTTTGTAGTTTCTTCAAATTCGTTAAAAACTCTTATAAAATCCTCATTTTGATTTAACTGCAATATTTAGGTAAAGGAGCAACTGAACTTTGTAATAAGCTGCGATCTTTTTCAAAAGAAATTTGAATGGATAGATTTTCACTTAAGGAAAATAAACATTCACTAATTTTGTTATGAGAATCCTCACATAATTTAAACTCTTCTACTAACTTACTTTCATTAATTTCATCTGTAAATGGTAAATTTTAAATTTTAAAATTCAAATCTTTAAGTTGATTGAAATAACTATGTAGCGTGAGAGTAAATTTATTACGAAATAAAAACAAGATAATAAAACTATTTTTTTCAATTGCAATTTTCAGTTACTGATTTAATGATGGGTATTAAAACGTAGACTAATAAGTCTGAATTTGTTAAATCTAATTATAAATAAGAAGTTTCATTTTCTCTGCTCGTCCGAAGCCATGTCCGATCAGCCAGTAAATTTTAACTAACGCTGTCACCTTGGTTCCTCGCTCGGGCGTCATTGGCGACATGATATAAAAAGTTACGAATATAAAACGTAAAATGTCATAGAATATAATTTGCTTGGAAAATAATCCTCAATGGAAATTTGGTTGCGATGTAGCATTACATATTTTCCATATATATAATAGACATTTCACCTAATCCATGTTTAGAAATATTTTGAAATGTGCAATATTTAAAAACTTTTATTTACTTCAATTTTTTAATAAAGTTCAATTTGGATTTTAATTTAATTTGAATATAAATATAAATTTTATTTGAGTTTTCAATTCAATTTCAATGCAGAGATTTATTATATAAAGCAAACTTTAGAAACACACTGGAACAACGCAGGTCGAGAATCCAATAAATAGCAAAATAGTAAACAACCCACCATATAAGTGACTCGTTAACTTGCGCCTAAAAATTAATAACGTAAGAACACCGCATCTTAAAATAAACCTAGTATTCAAGAGACGAAGACACCAATTGTTTCCCATTTGGGTTGAGTCTAAGCATCGTAACAACAGTTTTTTACAACAGAAGACTCTATTCGGCCACACTCACAGCACCACACGTGACAAAGAAATATAGAATATAACCAATGGCGGAGTGCAGCTGGTATATATTATTAACAAGAAGAGAGAATAATATTGGTGTCTCTGCCTCTCACTAAATTAACATCCACCCACTAGCATCGGAATATTTTAAACTCCCGCCGCTACGCGGGAGGGGACAAGAATAAGTACCAGCGAAGTCCTGAGCGCGATGTGTTACCCTAGGGGTTAAATAGGTAACGAGAGCGTACATTTCTACACAAGCTCTTCAACCAACAAATAAGTTAATAAACTTACATTTATAAATTTAAGGAAGATAGTAAAGAGAATTTTTTTTAATATAATAAACCACCCTCTGGAAGACGTGGATTTTCTCAAAAAGGCAATAACACCTACCAACCCTCACCTTATATATAGTAGAATATGTGATATAAAGTATACTAGCTCATAGCGCGCGTCACAAGCATATAATCTTATTAGAGAGACATATTATATATATATATAAGGTCCCACCTCACTACCAATGATATATATAATATAATTAGACCACGCAAGAAATATACGAATAATAGTGAGAGAAGTATATATATCCACCCTCTCCTCATAATATAAATACAGCATATAAAAAGATTTATCACTATTAATATATACATATAATATAATAATAATCTTACTCCCACGAACGTACATAAAAGGGCAAAAATAGAGTTTAAAAACCTCACTAACACATACCAGACTCTATGTTATATATGTGACTATTCTCAAAAACTAATCCCCTTATAATGAATGACCTTATTTCTACCTACCCTCTCTTAGTAGGTACCTACCTAAATTCTTAAATTTTATAAGATTATATTTGTATATAAATTAAGTACATACTTACTATATATAACTAGTGAAGAACTATTAAGATATTGGTACGTATATAAGTTATACCTTTATATAGTATAGCTAATATATATATATTATATATATAAATATATATACTCATATATATATTAATTCTCATTCAATAAAAATTATCTATTGTAATATTTTAATTTTACATAATATTGAAACCTTATTAATATGATATTAGCTATTTAGATATTCGACTTTTTTTCTATTTAGAAATATAAGATATTTTTTCTATAACATATGATATGTATTAAGGCAGTACAAGTTATTAATAGTTTAATACTCATCATGTCATGATTATATCTATTTAAGTATATAATCATATAATATTTATATTATACTATTATAATATAATATTATATATATATATATTTGTATAACTATATATATATAATTTAATTATTATATTAATATATATATATATATATATTAATATCTATATATAGATATATAATATATTAATATATATTTATAATTATATATATATTTATTTAATTTATAATCATATATAGAAATTTAACATATACAATATATATTAGTTATATATATATATATTTTAATATTATTATATTAATATATTATAATATATATTATCTAATATTAATATATATATATATAATATATAATATATATATAATATTATATATAATCATATATGAATATGTATCATATATATAAATAACTATAAATTAACGTGATATCTTACATATATATACTTACTTGATTATGTGTATATACTTAAAATATTATAAATTAATATATAGGTAATCTGATATATAAACCTATTTATATATATATTTAATATATATTATATATATATATATTATATTATATAGTATTATATATACAGAACTATATATCTATTATATTATATATAATATAATATTGATTATATATATTTATAATCATTAATGATATATATTTATAATATATATATATAACTTATCATATAT
>JABUQX010059254.1:0-2500 GCA_015478945.1 Trachelipus rathkii | reverse complement strand
CTTTAATTAATAAATAACAACAATAATTAGAAGCCGCATGGGCTTATCTAGACTGTCCCAGACAACTCATATTAATTAATAATTAAGAACAATAATTAAGAAGATGCATTTACCCCTCTAGAATGTCCCAGTAAATCCATATATATAAGAATAATCACTTAAGAAGCCGCATACAGCAGTCCTATTTAGGACTGTCCCAGTCAACCAATAAAAAATTATAATTAAGAAGCCGCATTTCCAATCTAGAATATCCCAGTCAAACCAATAATAAATAAATTAAAGTAAGAATAATTCTAAGAAGAAAGCCGTATTTTGGGGGGCCATTTATTTTCTAGACTGGTTTTTTTTCCCCCAGTCAACCAATAATTAAATTATAATTAACAAATATAATTAGAAAGCCGCATTACCCCTCTAGATTGTCCCAGTAGCTCTATAATAATAAGAATAATACTTAAGAAGCCGAATGGTCCTTTTTAGACTGTCCCAATCAACCAATAAAAATTAATAATTAAAAAGCCGCATTGGCCACTCAAAATGTTACAGTCAACCCATAAGAAATAAAAAATAAGAATAATACTTAAGAAGCAGCATGGGCCTATCTAGACTGTCGCAGTCAAAAAGTAATAATAATAATTAAAAGTACTAATTAAGGCCACATTGATCCTCTAGAATGTCCCAGTCAGTCACCCCATAATAAATAAGAATAATTTCTTAAGACCCACGGCCCGACAATGAGTCCCCCATACTATTAGCACAAACTTCCCCAGACCCTACACAACAATAAAACATAATACCCCATAGAAAGCCAAACATTAGCGCACCCCTCATAGACTGTTCCCCAAGCAACTTTCAACCACTAAACAAATAAGAATTAGAATAATTTTTAATAATATTAATGTTATTAATGATGTATTTATAATTTAAAGAAGCCACATGGGCCTTCCTAGACTGTCCCAGTCAACCAACAAAAATTAAAATACGAATAATAATATAAACCGTGATGGACTATCTGACGTCCCAGTCAACCATAACAATTTAATATTAGAATAATTATCTTAATTATTAATTAATTATGGCCATTGGACTGGGACGTCTAGATAGGTCCATGCTTGCTGTCTGATTTGATTATTTTTATCTTATTAAATGTTATAGGATTGACTTGGATATTCTAGAGGGGCCAATGCGGCTTTTTAATTACTATTCTCAATTATTGTTGGTTGACTGGGACAGTCTAGATAGGCCCATGTGTCTTCTTAATTATTAATATTATTATTATTACAAATTATTATTTAAAAATTATTATTAATTATTAATTTTATTGGTTGACTGACATTTCTAGAGGGGCCAATCCGGTTCTCAATTATAATTTTTATTGGTTGATGGGGGAGATGTCTAAAAAGGACCATTTCGGCTTCTTAGCATTATTCTATATTTATAATGTTTTACTGGGCATTCAGAGATCAATGTGGCCTATTTATTACTTTTTTATTAATTATTATTGGTTGACTGGGACAATCTAGATAGGCCCATGCGCTTCTTAAGTATTATTCTTATTATTATTTATTATGGATTGACTGGGACATTTCTAAAAGTGCCGATGCGGCTTCTTAATTATTAATTTTTATTGGTTGATGACAGCTCTAAAAGAACAAGCGGCTTCTTTAAAGTATTATTCATTAATTTATTATGTGTTGACTGGGACATTCTTATAGGGGTCTCCTTTGTTATTTTCTTAATTATTTATTTTATTATCAATTATTATTATTACTGGCAGTCTAGATAGGCCCATACGGCCTTTCTTAAGTATTATTCTATATTTTATTATATAATGGGTTGATTGGACATTATAGAGTGGCAATGCGGCATCTAATTTTTATTGGGTTGATGGACAGTCTAGATAGGACCATGCGGCTTCTTAAGTATTATTATTATTTATTATGAGTTGACTGGGACATTTCATAGTAGGTTAATTTAAAGCTTCTTCATTAATTATTTGAATAATAATTAGGAAGCTGCAGTTTACCTTCTGCAGAATGTCCTAGTCAACCTTAAATAGGTTAAAAAAAATACTTAAAAGCCAGCATGTCCTAAAGACTGTCCCAGTAACCTAATAAAAATAATTCAAGAAAGCCGCATTTGCCACTTAAAGTCGCAGTCAACCATAATAAATAATAAATAGAATAGTACTTAAGAAGCGGCATAGGCCTTCTAGACTAGTCCCAGTCAACCAATATTATTATATATTATATAATATATATTTATAATATATTATAATATATATATTATAATATATATATTATACTATATATGTAAATATATATATATAATACTATTATTATATATATATATATATATATTTATATTATATATATACTATATATATATTATATATAATATATATATTATATATATATATATATATTATATATAATATAATAATATATATATGTAAATTTATATATGTATATTATATATATATAGGTTATATATTATATAGGCT
>JABUQX010059253.1:0-25234 GCA_015478945.1 Trachelipus rathkii | reverse complement strand
GTGAGCTTTTTAGGGAAAATTTAGAAGGATCAGAGCAGCTTTCTTTCTCTAATATAAGTTGAACATATGCGCTATTTCAACACTGAGGGAAAATGTTAGTATAGATAAGCACACTCGCTCAAAACTCAAAACAGATTTCAAGCGCCCATTCACTCAGTCAAATGTAATTCCAGGTAAAGGCATGGAACACTTAAGTTGAGGATTGTCAAAGTCGTCCAGGGTTGAATTAGAGAAAACAGGTAAGTAGGGCCGCGGAGCAGATAAATTTTTGCCGGCTCCTACTCCGGCTACATCGTTTTGAAATACTCGGTTTCGGTTCCACAGTTTTAAAATTTCTCGGCTCCGGTTCCAAACTTCTTTATTCTATAATAAAAAGAGTATTTTGTTCCGGCTCCAGCTCCACCACAAAATAATATTGACTCTGGCTCCACTCAAAAATATTTTTAGCTGCTGCCTCACCCAAAACTTTGTGACACCGCATCTTTGACTGAAAGAAAAATAAAATAGCAAAAAGAAAATAGCATTTTCAGCTAGTTTTAGCAACAGAACCATCAGAGCGAAAAAGAGGAGGAAAGGCTGATTTACAAAAGTTTACAGATATACTTTTGATAAGAGGTCTGAAAGATGTGAGTTGGAAAACCAAGGACGTCAGCTGAACATTCGTTTAATTAGTAAAAGTCCTCTTTTGCTCTTAGAATAACATCCCTGCAACGATTTTGAGCTGAATGAAAATTAACGAGAGAAATAGGAAAACCAAAACTTTTCCTTTAGAGCCAACCTCACTCAAAAAAAAAAACTTTAATTCAAGAACTTTAAGTGAACAGGTTCCCAGAAGAGGCAAGTCTTCATTATCTCCCCGTTAGTAATATTCACTAACATTTATTGCGGTTATCGCAATTTTGAATTAATTTAAAAATCAAGAGCACAGGACGAAAATCTGGTGAAGTCACCTAGACGGAAACTCATCTGTTTAAAGCTGGTCTTGAATCAAAGCTCCACAACTTTGAGGATGGCTCAATATCAGGTATGTTGACTCGGTTGCAACATGCAGTGGTTCGAACCAAGAGAAGAGGAGGCAAGTCTTCTTTATCTTCCCATAATATATATATATATATATATATATATATATATATATATATATATATATATATATATATATATATATGCTCGCATTACAAATTGTACATAAACATTATGTCCCAGGTGGGTTTGAACCCTTACCCTATGATGTTAAAACCAAGAGTTTTACCTCCCAGCCACGATAGACTAAAAGGAAATCTACCAAGGATTGATGATATTCCACCATCGGTTATCCTCCGGAAGACTCCCCCGCCTACACTCGGGCCAGGGGCAAGACTGGGTAATTTTTTATCGGGACTGCATATTGTATGGATGAAAATAAATGCATGCTCGCATTACAAATTGCACATAAAAAATTATCCAGTCTTGCCTCCTGGCACGAGTGTAGGGGGAGTATATATATATATATAAATTTATATATATATATATATATATATATATATATATATATATATATATATATATATATATATATATATATATTTATATAGAAGAAAGAGAAATATATATATATATATATATATATATATATATATATATATATATATATATATATATATATATATATATATATATATATATATTTAGATAGATAATATAGTTAGTATATATATATATATATATATATATATATATATATATATATATATATATATATATATATATATATATATATATATATATATATATATATATATATATATATAAAAATGGAAATTTATGTATGTAGATAGTGAAGTGTGTGTAAGAATAAATGGAGTTGAAAGAGAGTAGTTAATATTTATAGTGGAGTGAAACAGGATGTGTTATGTCTCCTTGGTTATTTAATTGTATATGGATGGGTTATGAAAGAATTAGAGGTAGAGGTGGCAGGGGAAAGGTGTTAGAAAAATGAAGAACGGAAGAGATTGGAGGGTGGCCTTCTTATTGTGTGTGGATGATTTGGTATTATGTGGTAAATCTGAAGAGAGTTTGAGAGGATTATTAGAGGGTTTGCCAGGGTGTGTAAAAGGAGGGGTTTGAAAGTAAATGTAGATAAGAGTAAGGTTATGGTAGTGAGTGAGGACAGTCCGCGGTGTAAAGTCATGTTAGATGGTGAGAAACTGGAACAAGTATCTGAGTTTAATATTTAGGATATATGTTGGATGAAAAGGGAACGGATAATGCAGAGTGTAGTAGGAATGTTGTGAATGGTAGGAAGGTGGCTGGTGCAATTAAATCTTTGGTGGATGTGAAGGGACTAAGTCTTGAGTGCACTAAGGTTTTGCTTGAGGGTATGTTGTTACAAGGGTTAATGTATAGTAGTGAAACTATGGTCTGGAATAAGAGGTATAGATTTTAGGTACAGTGTGTCCAGATGGACAATCTTAGGAGGGTGTTAGGTGTGAGAAGAATTGATAAAGTGAGGAATGAACCCATTAGGGAATTGTGTGGTGTGAATAAAGGCGTAAATGAGAATAAACGAGAGTACATTGAGATGGTTTGGTCAAATGGAAAGTATGAATGATAGTCGGTTGGTTAAAAGGATGTATAGTGGTCAGTATGCTGGGCATCGGCCGGCTGGGACACTGAAGAAAAAGTGGATTGAGTCAGTAAAGGAATGTCTGGAGGAGAGGAATGTGAGTTTGGCAGAAGTAGGAAGAAAGGTATGCACCTTCTTTGTGAGGGGGTATGGTTGTCGGCTTTGACCAGAGGATGAACCCCACATTGACGAGATACCGCAGTGAGGATCCGTCGCAGTCTCTTAAAGCCATAGGCTGGATTTTTCTGACTGAGACTAGTTCTCATTTAAGGGTATGGAACTATACTACCATGTTATTCTATACTATTTTTCTCCTCCGGATTAGGCTACGCACCTCACCCTCAGTCCGGGAAAAGGAGGTAGATAATAATAATAATTATATATATATATATATATATATATATATATATGTATATATATATAGTATAGGATATATATATATATATATATATATATATATATATATATATATATATATATATATATATATATATATATATATATATATATATATATATATATATATATATATATATATATATATTATATATATATATATATAAATATATATATATATATATATATATAGAGAAAAGTATATAGATATATATATATATATATATATATATATATATATATATATATATATATATATATATATATATGAACAAATCTTTCCTATTTTTTATATGGTTATCCTTCAAACTATTTAAAACTTGTTATGAAAATTTTCCCCGGTTCAGATTTCATATTTGGGTATCTATCTGCTTGTAATATATTATATCCGATTTTCTTTCAAGGCCACGATTAAAACAAGTTTCTCTCGTGTGTGTTTGTTCAATAGAGAGAGAATTAACGACAAATTGCAAAAATTTAAATCCCTAGAATGTGTAATGTCAAACAATGTTGAAGCAGGGAGGAATGCGTTAAAAAAGTAGCGTTAAGAAAGTAACATGGCAACGTCTGTTTTTTTAGTGAGTGAGACAATTTTGAGACTAGTCACTTCTTTAATTAACACCTACCACTACCTTATCTGTGTATTTGAAGAAAAAAAAGTGATTTTGAGGAAAATATATTTCCACATGGTAATTTATCATTTTGAGAAGAAATAATCAATGAAATGAGCAATAAAAAATGGAAGGGTCTACTTGAAGTTTCATCTCAATGGAAAATGATTAGGAAAATACCTTTAATAAATTACACAGGTCTGCAAAAAAAAAAATTTTTTTGAAAGCCGTTTTGGTTATTTAACATGAATTTTATGTTTCTTGGTGTGCTGAATCCAAAAATGACTTTCGTTTATTCATAGGACATCAGGTTTTTTAACAAATTAGATATCTATATAAATTAAGATAATATGTCAAAGGAAGTGAAAATAGACATATAAATTGGACTCTTTATTGCACAAATTTCATGAAAATCAACTTTAAATTAAAATGTTTGTATATACATTTAAAATCGTTACTTCGAGCCTTTAAAGCTCCTCTTCGTACAGTTACGCTTATAGGCGGCATCTGGAATCTCTCTATGCAGCATACAATAGCAATCGGCCATCATCGTAACGCTCCATCTCACCTGGTATCTTCTCTAAATCTTTTGATGTCCTGGTGAAATCTTTCATTTTTTTCTTCACTTACAGCTTCCAAATTTTCAGGAAAGTAATCGAGATTGGAATGGAGGAAATATACTTTTAAACTCATTAGGCAACCTAAAGCTTGAAATGCTCTCAACATTCGTCCGACGATCTCCTTATAGTTAGGATCTTTGTTGTTGCTTCAAAACTTCTGCACGACCTCTTTGAACGCTTCCCAACCTTCTCTGAGGATCTGTCATGGTCTTCATGAACTCATGGTCAGCTATAAGCCTTCTAATGCCCAGTCCGGTGAACACACCTTCCTTCAATTTTGCCTCTGCTAGACCTGGAAACTTGGATCACAAGTATTTGAAGCATTCTCCATCTTTCGGAAGTGATTTCACTAATTGCTTCATCAATCCAAATTTAATGTGGAGTGGTTGTAGAAAAATTTTTTGGGGATCAACCAAGGGAACAGACTGGACACTGCTTGTTCTTGGGACATATGCAGTCCTTAGAGGCCAATCACGTTTAACATAGTGTTCATTAGTAGCACGATTGTCCCAGAGACAAAGAAAGCAACAATATTTTGTAAATCCAGCTTGCATACCCAATAGCATGCACAAGACCTTCAAATCCCCACACACTAGCCATGCATGGTCTTCATATTTGAGTTCCTGAAGAACCATTTCCAGGTATTCGTAGGTCTTCTTCAAGTGTACTGAATGACCTATAGAAATGGAAGCGTAAATACCACCGTTATTGAGTAATACCGCTTTTAGGTTTCTTTTCGAAGAATTCATAAATAGATATCATTGAGATGAATCATATTGAACTTTGAATTGACCCATTAAACCTTCAACGTCTGTGAAATAGACCAAGTTGTCTACCAGGGAAAAGTAATTTACGAAATCCTTTTCATGATGTCTGAACCACGAAAATTACACTCCAGGCAACAATAAATTCCTGCTTTTGAGCCTTGATCTGAGTAACTCTGCAGCATCTTGGGGAAGATTCAAGTCCCTTGCTCATTAGCAGCTCCTCTTGAGAGAAACATTTTGCACTGCCTCAGAATACCTTCTGCCGTTCTTCCGATTTTGATATCTTCCTGGTGAAGACTTTACACCCTTATTGCGCCAAGGTTTTCACCAACGACGTTGGGAATTGCTCTGGACTGCTACGAGCAGTCATACAGAGCTCCGTAACATCAAACCGATACTGGAGACAAAAATCGTCTTGTCACCGTAACCACCATCATGAGGGGGTTGTCGGCTCGCATATATATTGGCCATACAAACTTAACACACAGCTTTCTTATGGCCCGTAAACTACCACCAAGGCGCACCTTGTGTCACTTCTGACAGTTCATTACCATTTCATAGAATTCCCTTTTTTTGAACCAGTTAGGTACTGTTTTCCTCATCTTTCCCGTACACCAGCGACTGCCCCCGCATGTTTTGTGAAGGCTCAAATTCTAGATCTTTTCCTTCTTAAAATCCGTGGTTCGGTGGCACTTATTCTCATGCCATTCAGGATAGAGACAATGCATACCGGGAATGAAAAAACTCTATATCTATTATCACGCTTGCTAATTTTCGTTCTCTCGGAATTGTTCTAGGGATATTATTCAACAGGCTTAGCGTGCTTTCACTAAAAGGAAGTGCGCTGATAAAATTGATAAAACTTTCTGGGCTCTTGCCAAAAACTTTTGTAATAACTTCTGTAAATCTGCCTCTTGTTCACTCTGATGGATCTGTAGCTAATACTCATGAAAAGGCTTATCTCTTCGACCCCATTTTTTCATCTAATTCCACCCTGGAGGATTCTGGCATTCCGCCTCCTACTCTTCCTCTCAAGTGTCCTATGGCTCTATGGCTCTGCCTGTGATATCACATGATAGAATGCACGAGATCATAATATCTATGAACGTCAGAAAGACTAGTTGCCCAAACGACATTCATCCCTGTGTTTTAAAGGAGAGTGACTCTGATCTGGCGCTTGTCATAGTTCAACTCTATACCCTCTATGTCTTAACACAAATGTATGTATGTTCAACTAATCCCGAAGAAGGGTAGCCTTTATGATTCCTCTAACTATCGTCCTATAGCTCTAACCTGTATTGTCTAAAATCTTTGAAACTCTCCTTAACTCTCACTTCCTCGATCATTTGGAATCTCATTACTTCCTTCAGATCATCATTATGGCTTTCGACGATCGAGGTCAACTGGTAACATTCTTTCCTATCTAGCAGATCTATGGTCTTCTGCTCTTAGGGACTATGGGGAGTCTTTTGTGATGGAGCTTGACATTTCAAAAGCTTTTGATCAAGTATGGCATGTCTTGCTACACTCTAAATTCCCGTCCTTCGGGTTTCCTCCTTCTCTTTGATTACTTTTGTCTAGATTTCTCTCAGATCGCTACATATCGGCACTTGTTGATGGAGTAAACTTTTCCTCCTTTCCTGTTAATTATGGTGTTCCGCAAGGTTCGGATTTATCTCCTAATTCTTACTTTTAGTTCATGATCTTCTCAGCTGCACTTCTAACTCTGTTCATTCTTATGCTGATGACTTAACTCTTCATTCTTCAACTCATTTAAAATCTACTCTCTCTTTTACATCTAGAATTATTTCTCGACTTCAGCTTTCCGATTCTATTCTTGCCGATCTGGAAGAGATTTCCCAGTGGGGTCGCCTCAATCTTGTGAAATTCAACTCCTTACAAACTCAACTTCATCTCATCTCCCTCTAATAAAAAAAAAAAAAAAAAAAAAAAAAAAAAAAAAAAAAAAAAAAAAAAAAAAAAAAATAAACTTTCCTATCTCCTTCGACGCCGCTAACGTCTCACCTGTAGACAACACATACATTCTTGGTCAGAACATAAACAATAAACTTTCTTGGAAACCACATATCACAATAGTTGCTAAGATGGCATCAAAAAAGCCGAGAGTACTGTTTAGGATGCGAAAGTTTTTTCTTCACCAATTATACTCCTACAAGGGTCTTAGACGCCCTTTCGTGGAGTACTGTCAGCACATTTTTTTTTGGGGAGCTCCGATTCCACCCTTCTTTTAGATAGGGTAGAGTCTAGGGTAGAGACTACTAAACGTCGGTGCAAGTAGTATTAGGGCCATTCCGGTCGTGTCCTGGGCCCCCGCAGAGCTGCCCAGCCAGTAACCTACCTGAGGCTTTTTTGGCACCGTAATTTTTGGCACCCCTCGAGCGAAGGGTGTGCCAGCCGGATGTTGGAGCATCCGGCGTTAGTGCACACCCCGCTATTTTGCCCCCCCTAGATTTTTGAGAACCCCCTTGTTTGAATTCAGTTTGACCTTTTGTATTGCTGACGGTTCCATTTTTGAGACCCCTAAGAAAAATTTTTTGAGAACCTCTTTTTTTGTTTTTTTTTTTTTTTTTTTTTTTTTTTTTTTTTTTTTTTTTTTTTTTTTTTTTTTTTTTTTTTTTTTTTTTTTTTTTTTTTTTTTTCATGTTCTTTCATGGCCTTTTTTTTTTTTTAATGTTATTGTAAACCTTTGTGTTTGTTTCATTGCGTCTCCCCGCCATATTTGTTTTATAAAGACGTGCTTGGTAATCTTCGTCATAAATGTTTCAATCGTCGGTTTTCGTCGGGATGAATCGCAAATTCAGTCGTCTTCGCCATCCGCTTTTTAAACAAATTCCGCGGAAGTCCGTCGCATTCCAGCAAAGAAACCACGCACAAAGAACGGCTAAGTAGAAAAGGCCAATAGCTGAAGGTGTACTGTTCCGATTACGTGTGTAATTATTATTAGGTTAACTTGAAACACGAGAGAGTTCAAGGCAGAGTATTAAAATATTTTTTAGCGAAACACTCTTTTGTATTTAAACACTTATACAATTATTTGATTGGATTCTCCGAAACGCGCACTATATTTATACAAATTCATCGTTCACTATATGATCATATATATAAAGTAAATAATATTAAAATATATATATATATAAATATATATATAATAAATATATAGAATATAATATATATATAAAGTATATATAACTATATATTATATATATATATATATATAGTATTATACACGGCCATGTAGGGGGCACCGTCCCTTCCATCGTTGCTTAAACTTCCTTACCACCTTCCAAAAAAGGGGGGGGCCTCCCCCCAAAAAAAAAACCCCGCGTCTTTATGATATGCGAGTTCGCCCATCGGGTCATAAATAACAAAATAAGAAACTCCGACCTCTCACTAACCGAGGCAAACCGCGGACCTTTTTAACCACACCTCCAGCGGTACGACGACCAGCCAGAATATAAATTAATTAAATCAGGATTTGATAAAGGAACAAGTCGCGGCTTCCAATAATAATTATAAGAATTATTAGAATAATAAATTATAATTAATAATAATAATAATAATAGTAATAATAATAATAATAATAAACATAATAAAATTAATAATAATAAATAATCAATAATAATAATTAATAATAAATAATTTATTAAATATAGTATATAAATGATATATATATTAGATGATATATATATATTGATATTAGATATATATTATATATAATATATATATATAAAGATATATATATATATATAATAATATATAGTATATATATATATGATTAGTGATGGACGATTAATCGTCACATCGTCATCGTCATCGGAAAAATCGGCATATTTTTTTTAAAATCTTCATCGTCATCGTCATCGGCAAATTTCGCCGATTATTTTGCCGATTAATTCAACAAATATTAAGAATTTCTTGAATAATATTAAAAACTCAATATAATAATAATAATAATAATATAATAAAATTAATTAATAATAATAATGATAATAATAATAATAATAATAATTAATAATAATAATAATAAATATAATATAAAATAATACATAATAATAATAATAATAATAATATATTGAATAATCTATATATATATATATATATATATATATATATATATTATATAAATATATATATATTATAGTTAGTATATATAAATACTATTATATATATATATATAATATATATAATATATGGTATATTATAATATATATATAACTAAATAAGTGGGGGATAGTATATATTATATATACTATATATATATTATATATATATATATAGATATATATATATAGATATACTTATATATAGTATATATATATATGTATATAATATTATATATGATATATATATATATATCATATATATATATATATAATAATAATATATATATATAATTATATATATATTATATATAGAGTATATATATATAAGTGTTATATATATAATAATATTATATATAACCCATTTGCTGTAGTATGTATGACATTCCAGTCCCTAATGGTTCGCCTTTCTGTTAGGCGTATCATATCCACACTAAACATCCTCCAGACCAAACGAATTATCATAAACATCTTATATCCACACACCACCTCTTCTAAGCAAACATTGCTTACAACAATCCCAATATCCCTTATATCCATACGTGTAGGGACCGAAAATCTTACCCCCACATCGTATTTCCTGCGTGTCGTAGAAGGCCTACGAAGGGACGTTCGTTAGTTAGGTTGACTGCAAACCTACTACCACTTATCTGTTTGCCAGAATACTAATGCATGCGCTCCGGAGAAGTAACGTGAATCGCAGTAAAGCGGCTGACCCTAAATCGTATCCTTCGCGAAAAAAAATGTATGAAATCGATAACTGTATATGAAATGTCAGAGGCAGATAAATGTTGAATAGGAGGATGAGAAGAGTGAGTCATGATATTTAGAAAGGCCAAATATTGATTTGTCGCATTGACTGAAACAAAATTAAAGAGAAACGGTGAAAATGAGTGTTGTGTGGTGTGAATAAATGAGTGTGTTGCTGTTGAAAGGAATGAGAGGGAATAGAAGGATTTGCAATTCTAATGAGTGAGTTGTGGGTAGAGAGCTATGGTAGATTTTGTGTGTGTGTGTAAGTACTAGAAGTCTAAAGGTTAATTTTAAGTTATCGAAAAGGCCAGAAATTTGTATGTGGTTGCGACACATGATGCGCATCTGAAGTAATGTGAAAAGAGTTACGATTTTCTGAGATAAGCTGAATGATGTTTGGATGGGGGAATAGGGAGAATTCAGTTCGATTTGCCCAGATTCCCCATTCAATGATTTCTTTCTTTTTACAGTTGTCACCACCACTCACTGGCAGCAGCCCTATTCAAGGAGGAGCTGTACTCTCAAAAGTTCACCTCTAGCGCAAATTACGCATATGAGCACAACGCAGGCTTTGAAAGTGCAGGAATTAAATTCAGTAGAAAAATCAGAAGATGGCAGAGAATTCCACAAAACAGAGGTGATGTGGAAAGAAGGAAGCACCACAGCAAACTAGCCATGAGGACAATGTCAACACAATACTCTGCCAGATACATTGCACCTATTTTGCTACGAAGGCGTCGTAAAAGTGGTGTACGCGAGTGATAAGTTCTTCTCGAGCAGGCCGCTGCCGGGTACTATAGGATCAAGATAAAGCACCAACAATTCGCCGCGCAAAGATAGAGGTTCAAGTGAACTGGAAAGTACAGAACAGTGTTATTAAGCCTTTTTGGCCTCTGAGCTCGACCTATCCCCGAAAAGCCGGGTGAAGAGCAGAGCCCCCCCCCAAGATATGAGAGCATTACTCCATACGATGGGCGAATATGAGACCTTTGTATAGCGGAAGCAGCAACTCTGAAAAGACGGAAAGGCTTCTCAAGCAGCCTAAACAGAACTTCCAGTTCTTTAAGCCGCCCTAGCAACCGGTGATGTAGTTTTCAAACATTTTGTTGTTCATGTTAAGCAAGGATGTTTATATTGTTCACAGGAGAGACGTAGACAGAACCCGTTCAAAGAGACAGAAAGTTAGAAGGTATTTTGTAGAAGGAGATGATTTGTAAAAGTTAGGTTTTTAAAGAATGGAATTCACAAAGTTCATTTCTATCCATCAGCGAGGATAAAATCTGAAAGATTAAGACGAGAGGCAATATATATATATAAAGTGGGATTAGAATTGATATGAGTTAAAGAATGAAGCGTCGAGTCATCGGAATACGACTGGAGTAGTGTTAAGGTGCACCCCCGTGAAAGTTCATTATGAAAAGTAGAAATAAGAAGTAGGAGATAAGAACAGACCCTGAGGAAACCACGTACTATGACATAAAAGAAGAAGGAAAGTCGCCCCATCAACAACAGCCGGATATGTGAGCAGTTTGAAAGAAAGCTAGATATGAAGTAAGCAAAGAGAAGGGAGGAACCCAAAGGAAGGAAGCTTAGAGAACAGTGACGCGTGCCATACTCGCAAATGCTGTTGAGTATGTCAAGCGGCCCAACCACCCAAGGCTTCCAACACTGACGGGAGGGAAAGTGCTAGTAATTGGAGACATTAAGAATATAGTCTGAGCGACGGGCCGAAGAGGATTGCTTGTTCAGTGGGAAATTAGCCAAACACAATATCAGATCGAAGTAAGAGGAGAAAAGCAGAATTTACAGAAGTGCTAGAGATGAAAGATTGTCAGTAGGAGACAAGGAGGTTAGCGCATTTTCCTTTGATGAAAGCCAGCTTTGCTCTCGAAAGAGTATCCCTGCACGATTTCTAGCTGAATGAAATAATTAGGCGAGAGTGACAGGAGACGAAATTTTTCCACACCGACAGCACTGTCGCTAGCGATGAATTAGCCAGAAGAATAACACGATTCGAGACCATGGGATTATGAGGAAAGAAAGATTAGTAGTTTAGATGGAGATGAATGAGAAAGGAAAAATTTAGCTGCAGAGAGAATGAAACCTTCTCCATCCCATCAAACGATTAGCAGCTCCCTACCTTATCTTTTAAATCTTATACATCCATCATTTATTCTTTATTGAGGTAGCCAATCTTTTGCTATTCATCTGCTAACTGAAACCTACATTAGTTCCCTGTGTCAACTATATTTTATATACATATACTGTATGAGGAACTTGACCTAAGAAGTGTTAAGGACCAGCCAAGACATGTTGCTCCTCATTCCATTAATAATACTTTTCATTTATTCATTGATTAACTATTATTATTATTTATTATTTTGATTAATATTATTATTAATATATATTGAGTATTATATTATTATTATTATTATTATTATTATATATATTACAATTAAATTATAGATTTTTGTTATAATGATTATTTCCTATTATTATTATTATTGAGACTTAAGGAACCAAAAATTTTGATCGCTAAAATAATTTCCGGAGGTTGAACCCCCTGACCCCCTGTCTACAGCCTTATGTAATATATATATAATATGTATTATATAATATATATATATATATGATATAATATATATATTATATTATATGATATATATAATATATTATATATATATATATAAATATATTATATGATATATATATTATATTATATATTATATATAGTATATAATTATAAGTATAGAGAGAGACCGAGATAAAGAAAAGAGAGAGGGAAAGAGGGAGAGAAGAGAGAGAGAAGAAATTTTTATTAAAACAGATAGTTTTTTTTTTCAATTTTTAATCGTCAATCGTCGATCGTCTCTACCGTGATCGCGAGATCTTTTCTTTGCCCCACATCGTAAGACCGTCATCGCGCAAAATTTCACAATGCGTCCCAGCACCGATTAGAGTATATATATATATATATAGATTATATAGATATTATATAGATATATATATATATATATATATAGTAATATATATATATTATATATTATAATATATGATATATAATAGAGAGGAGAGAGAAGAGAGAAGAGAGAGCGAGGAAGAGAGAGAGGAGGAGAAGGAGAGAAAGAAGAGCAGAGAGAGAGAGGGAGAAAACGAGAGAAGGAGAGAGAGAGAAAAGAGAGAGGAGAGAGAGAGACAGAGGAGGAGAGAGACGAGGAGAGAGAGAGAGAAGAGAGAGAGAGAGAGAGAGAGAGGAGAGAGAGAGAGAGAGAGAGAGTGAGAGCGAGAACAGTTTCTCGTTTTGGGGAAGCATTTCGAAGCATTACACTTAGACGTAGTTTGAGACAATCTGAAATTTTTTTTTTATTGAATCATTTTTAATGAATTTTAATTAGTTTAATTATTTTTATTTGGAAAGTATAGTGCAGCGAATGAATGGGCCTAGTAGGGGGGTCATTCGAACCGTAAAAAGCACGTGGAAGACCATGCTATCATTGTGCAGTAATTACAAGGAAATTTATTCATTTTATCTTTATTATTTTATCATTTTATTTTAATTATTTTTATTATTTTTAATTATTTTAATTATTTGCGTAACGTATATATTTTTATTTTTATTTTTGGTATTAGGTTTTGTCCAGCGAGCTAACACGTGTCTTTTTACGATCCAAACATGCGCATCTACAAAGCGAGAGAGAGAGAGAGAAGAAGGAGAGAAGAGAGAGAGAGAGAAGGAGAGGAGAGAGAGACGAGAGAGAGAGAGACGAGAGAGAGAGAGAGAGAGAGAATGTGAGAGAGAGAAGAGAAGAGAGAAAACAGACATGAAGAGAAATAGAGAGTCAGTAGCAGAAGCTATTTATAAAAGATTCTCAGATAGTGAAGTAAAATATATATATTATTATTATATATATATATTATATAAATATAATATATATATATATATATATATATATATATATACTATATAGTATATATATATATCCTTGGTTTGACCATGATATTTCGCCTTGACCTTGCGGCTATACCTATACCCAGCCTAACCTGAACCTAATCTGAGGTTTACCTGAACCTAACCTAACATAACCTAACCTAAGCTAACCTAACCTGAACCTAAACTAAAAAAAACCTGCCCTGAAGCCTAACCTAACACCCTAGCGTACACCTACACCTAGCCTACACCTTTATCTACACCTGCACCAGCTCCACCCCGCCTTGAGCGCATCCAGGTAACTGATGCCTAGCCTTGGGTAGGTATCTGTGCTAACATGAGGTCATGTAGATGATTCAGCGAGTAGTATAATTGTTGCTTTCATTCCGTGGACACACACACACACCACACACACACACCACACACACACACACACACACACACCACCCACACACACACACACTTATTATTATTATTTACAACACACATTCACTATGCCCTAATACACGCACCATTCACTATGACACTTGCATTTACCCATAGACACTTACATTTACATTTATACACAAGCGCACAAACCACAGCACACACACACAACCACACACACACACAGCACACAGCACACACATACACACACCCACTTCCACTTCTTATACACAATTCACTATGACACTTACATCTACCCATAGACTGACACTTACATTTACACTATACACACGTATTAACACACGACCAAGCCTATATGGTCTTCCAGTGGGTCATTTTAGCTCTCATTCCTAATTTATAGGCACTTAACAATTTTTATTAAAAACATTTTCGCGAACCTAAAACTGAAACTCATTACAGACATCTTTTTTATATTTCACTTAAGTATTTATTAATTTACTTAAATTTTAAAAAATTGCATGTTTGAATTTTACTTAAAATGGTACGAAATTGAGTCAAACAGTATACTTTACATACCTTAAGCAGAAATCAGTAAATGAATAGAGGTGTTCACTAAAACTAAGGCTGGATTAAAATGCTTTATTTTACTGTTTTACTGTTTTGTAACTCGATGTTTTACTGCTTTTAACTTGCTTGTTTTACCGCTTTAACTTATAAGTTTTAATACTTTTACTCAACATATTTATGGAATTACATACTTTTAACCAGAAAATAGTAAATCAGCTGAGGTGTACCTAACACCTAAGGGATTTGATGGTTTTTGTTAGTGCTTTACTGCTTTAACTTTCTGCTTACTGCTTTAACTTTCTTGTTTTACTGCTTTAACTTCTGCTTTACGCTTTAATTCATATACATTACATTACCTTTAAAGCAGTAAATCAGTAAATCGAAATAGAGTGTTACCTAACACCTAGGGGATTTGTATGCTTTTGGTTTACTGTTTTTACTGCGTTAACTCATCGTTTGATGTTTTAAATTACTTTAATACTTTTATTAAGTACTTTATTTTTTAACTTCATATATTATTATCTGGTACAATCATTACGTCATAAACGATATATGGATTATACTATTTATACATTTTTATTATTAGTTTATTATTTTTATTATTTATCTATTTTATTTTTATTTATTATACTTATGTTATTTTATTATTTGCTAAGTGTTGATTATATTTAGAACACACATTCACTATGACACTGTATACACCACATTCACTATGCACACTGATACACACACCACATTCACTATGTTACTACATTTACCAAGACACTTACAATTTACACTTCATACACATCGCCACACACCACACAGTTCACTATACACTACCACTTTAAACAAATAAGACACTTAACATTTACACTCACACACCACAAAAATCACACAATTTTGCACTCTACACTCTCACACACCCCGTACCCTCTAACACAACCAAGCGACACCAGCATTAATACACTACACACTCCACACACGATCTAATACTTACACACCACCCACCAACAACACACACACACACACACACACACACAACGCCCAAAGCACACACGCGACACTCACTTACACATATGACGTATAATTTATTAAAACCATTATTATGTTTTTATTAGCACCACCACAACCTACCCAAAAGTTACCAATAGTTCTTTTATAGTTTAACTAGCAAGAGCACGCTATTCCATTCAGTTCATTATAAAACTTCACTATACATACAAAAACTCAAGTCATTACCTTTGAACAAATGAATTTTTATTAAATGTCCACCAAACCTAGCTTTTTGATTTCTACAATTTGATGAACTATCACATTTAAAATAACTTTTAGCTAAAATTGTATTTGAAATTTATTAAAAACATATATTTTACGTACCTTAAAGCAAGAAATCAGTAAATCAGTAAGGCAGGCCCCTAGCACCCCTCTACACCAAGCTATGCCACGTTTTGATCTATTGACTTACTGCTTTACATCATCTTTAGCCATGTAAAAGTATAAAAAAGAACAAAATTGAGTTTCTTCTCTGCTAACATAACATGTTTTTTATTAAAATCTTTCTAAGTCCTTATTTAAAAATAAACAATTATTCACTTACATTTAGATTATTCACTCGATTTAAACTAAAAATATTTCAAAAGTTTTAAATAATTCGGTTTTCTTCATTATTATATTATTATTATCTATGTACATTGACAATCCATCACGAGAAACCACAACAACCCGCACTCCTTACAAATACGAAACTGACCTCTCTCTGTAAATGTGTTGTAGATAAATCCTTTTGTATCCCGGGCGATTTAAGCCTAAATTCCAGGTCAAGAATATAGGTTTCACAACTGACCTGTTTCTGTTAAATGCTGGTGCCATAACTACGTTAGCCTAGAATTTAGGATAAGAATCCTTTGTCGACGGTCTAGATTTAATCCTAATATCAGTCAAAGTATAATTCCAGATAGACAAGAATCAATTTATTATTAAAAAATTTATAATATATTTTCAAACTGAAACATGCGGATCGCGAAGATGCTGTTAAGCATGTAAGAAGAAGATGGTTTTCCTGGTACTTGTGATTGGTCGCGAGTAGTGTTTCCCCTAGTTCATTAAGCTAACCAACCAGGGATAGCATGAGGGCCGCCACCCGGCAAAGGCAGCCCCAAAACCCGCACCCGCTGCGTGCGTCCTTCGCATCCCCGTCCGCCGCGTGCGAGCCCGCAAGGCGCAAAAAATATTTCCACACAAAAAGTTCCCGCCACAAGCCGCGTGCGCCCAACGTCCTTACTATTTCAGAACACACATACACACACACACGCACAAGCACACAACACAGCACAACACACACACACACCCCAACATGCACCACTCACTTACAGCATATAACGTAGTATTTTAGTTAAAAACATTTTATTTTTATTGTTTATTATACTTAGTGTATTTACTTCATGCCTATTTTATTATTATTTAGAACAACAACAGCACACACACACATTACACACAACGACACACACACAACACACACACACACACACACAACGACCACTTACACTTACGCACCCACCCACTCGAATTTTGATGCTCAACTTTGATGCCTCAGCTTTTGATGCCTCAACTTTGATGCCTCATTTTTGATGCCTCAACTTTGATGGCCCCTATATTGATGCTTCAACCTTATGCCTCAGCTTTGTTGCCTCAGCTTTGGATTCCTTAACTTTAATAACTTAGCTTTGCTGACCTCAGCTTTGTGGTTATCTATTGATGGCACTACAAAAAATCTTGATGCTTCATCATCTATGTCACGCCATCTATTTTTTCCTATAAAACTAAATATGTATCATATTTACTAAGAATAAACATAATAATAAAATATTTGATATTACTCCTTTCACTACCGCTATGTTATTATTCGCGGTATAACATATTAAATTAATTTCAAACCCACGTAACATGACTGTTAAATACATAACGCAATGGCTGTAATGTATAACACCTCAGAAAAGATACAAAAACTCGCTCAAGATCTCCATAGCGCCATGTGATTAAGCGATCTCTCTCAGGTGTCTATTGTATGTGAGTATAAACCTTAACATACAGAGTTCACGTTACAATGGATGGCAGTTCTCTGGATAATTTCATACTTAAAGGACCGGAAACCCGGGGTAGCTCCCGGCTTGGACATATACGCTCATTCGCAACGGCCTTACGGGCTATGAAGATACCCTTTTACTTTCGGGCTGGGATTCGAACCACCGGTCAGGCGGCGGGAACGCGGAAATATTGCGCCTTCGGGGGGCACCCGCGGCGGGCGGGAACGCCGGGAATATCGCCCCTGCGGGCGCACGCGGCGGACGGGATCGCGGCGGGTCGCACCTGTGGGTTGGCTGCCTTTGCGGGTGTGGCTCATGCTGAGCCCTGGTGGTTAGCTAATGAACTAGTGAATTAATTACTCCGACCCCATCAACAAGTAGAGAAAAACATTTCCTTCTTACATAGACCCCTAAAAGCATCTTACCGATCCAGCTTGTTTCAGTTTGAAATATATTTATAAAATAATAAATAACAATGATTCTTGTTCTCTATACTGGAATTACTTTTGACCTTGGTCTATTAGGATTAAATTAGACCCGTTCGTCGAGCCAAACAAGGCTGTATCCCTAAATTCTAGGCCTAACGTAGTTATTGCACCACATTTTACCAGAAAAAGTCAGTTTGAAATATATTTGACCTGGAATTAGGCTTAAAGTCGCCCCGGGATACCAAAAAGGATTATCTACAACACATTTTACAGAGAGAGGTCAGTTTCGTATCTGTAAGGAGTGCGGAGTTGTTGTGTTTTCTCGTGAAATGGATTGTCAAAAGTAGCACACTACGAATAACCCATAATACTGAATATATCTCTCCGGATTTATTAAAAAAAACAATTGACACATAATTTTTAAATAAATCAGAGCTCGCAGAATTGCACACACGTAAACTTACTGAACCACTCAAACTGTACATAAATTTTTAAATAGAATTTAACAAGAATAATCATTACCATAACAACATCACATAATACTTGTATATGATATTATGACTATTTTATATTAGAAATTCTTTTTATACATCCATTAAACATGAGGCTAACTAAAACCATGACTGTAAAAAGCACACACAGAATAAAGTCAATCAGCATCAACCCACGGTGCATAGCGATGGCTGTAAAGGCAGGGTAATGCACACGGGGCCCTGACCTTACTTGATTACTGATTTATTAGCTTTAAGTACAGTAAACAAAATATGTTTTTAATAAAAATTTCATGAAAATTTTAGTAAAATTATTTAAAAACATTAACTCAAGTTCTAATAAAATTTATAACAAAGACAAAGTCCACCTTAACCGATAAAGAATAAATTCATATTGTCCAAAGTAACACCTGATTGAAACACTAATTCATATATAAGACACGTCTTCTCAGAAACTTATGAAAAAATAAAATCTACTTACTTCTCATATTTGAATGAGTAATTTAAATGTACGTGTTTAATTTTAATTACAACATAAAATGTTTTAATAAATTAGTTACGTTATATGTGTAAGTGAGTGTGCGTGTGTTTGTGCGTGTTGTGTGTGTGTGTGTGTGTGTTGTGTGTGTTGTTGTGTGTGTGTAAATTAAATCTGTGTGTGAGTGTAGGTAAATCTGGTGTGTGAAGTAAATCTGTGTGAGAGTGTAAGTAAATCTGTGTTGTTTATGTTTTGACTGTGAATGTGAGATGTAAAATGTAAAGCTGTCTCCCAACGAACGAGTAAAATAACGTAAAGTGTCACTAGTGACAACCTTGTGTGTGTGTTGGCCGCACTGTGATATAAGTTGAAATGTAATGTCTATGGTTAAAATGTAAGTGACATATGACATGTGTGTGTGTATATAGTTCATAGATAGACATGTGTGAGTCTCCATAGCTCATACTGAGATGTGTGCTTAAATACAATAAAAATAATACAAAACTAGCAAAATGAAGTACAACTACAATAAACTATAATAGATAAGATAACAATAATAAAATAATAAAAATAAATAAAAATTAATAATAAACAAATAAAATTAATAAATAAAAATAACACAAGTATTACAAACAAAATAAAAAACATAGATGGTTAATAAAATATATGTAAAACAGTAAAAGGCATAAAGTTAAAGCAGTTAAAACATGAGTTAAAGGCAGTAAAACATGAGTTAAAAGCAGGTTGAAAACAGTGAAACAAAAGCTACTACATCCCCCCTAGTGTTAGGTAAACAGTCTATTGATTTACTGAGTTACTGCTTAAGTATGTAATGTATATGAGTTGAAAGCGGTAAAGCAGAAAGATTAAACAGTAATCAGAATAGTTAAAGCATACAAGCAGAAAGTTGAAAGCAGTAAGAGCAGTAAAAACAAATGCAGTACTAATCCCTTAGGTGTAGAACACCGCTATGATTCTACTTATTTACTCTTAAGTACGTAATGTTAATAGAATATGGAGGTTAAGCAGTTAAAAACATATAGTTTAAAGCAGTAAAACATGAGTTAAAGCAGTAAAACATCGAGCTTAAAACAGTAAAACAGTAAAACAAAGACTACTAATCCCCCTAGGTGTTAGTAAACACCTCTATTGATTACTACTTTACTGCTTTAGGTCTGTAAAACTATATGTTTTTGTAATAAAATTCGCATACAATGTAGGTAAATTCTGTAACAGTGCAATTTTTAAAAAATTTATAAATTAAAAAGTACAAGTAAAATATAAAAGATGTCTGTAGATGAGTTACAGTTTTAGGTTCGCGAAAAATGTTCTTTAATAAAAATGTTTAAGTGCCTAAAATTAGGATGGCTAAAATAGACCCATGAAGACCAAAGGTTGTGTGTTTGATACGTGTGTCTATAAGGTGTAAATGTAAGTTAAGTGTTATGGTGAGTTAAGTGTCATAGGTGAAGTGTGATAAGTGTAAGTGGGTGTGTGTATATGTGTGTGTTGTGCTGTGTCTGTGTGTGTGTGTGTGTGGTTTTGACCGCTTGTGTATAAGTGTAAATGTAAGTTGTCTATGGTTAAATGCAAGTGTCATAGTGAATGTGTGTGTATAAGGCATAGTGAATGTGTGTAAGTGAATGTTGTATAAGGTGTAATAGGAAGTGTGTTTGGGTGGGTGTGGGTGGTGTGTGTGTGTGGGTGTGTCCACGGATTGGAAAATAAAGTTAGGATAATCCATACAGGTCAGGTACCTACCAGACCTTCATCGGTTACATAGATACCTACCAAAGCTAGGCGATCAGTTACCTGATGAGCTCAAGGCGGTGAGGCTAGGTGCAGGGTGTTAGGATAAGGTTAGGACTAGGTGTAGGGGTACGTAGTTAGTTAGGGTTAGTAGTTAGGTAGGTTAGGCTTAGGTTAGTTAGGTTAGGTTATGGTTAGGTTAGGGTCAGGTTAGGTGCAGTTGTAGGCTAGGTGTAGGCTGGGATTATGGTATCCTGCAAAGTCAAGGCCGAAATATCATGTCAACCAAGTTAATATATATATATATATATATAATATAATATGTTATATATAATATAAATATATATATATATATATTATATATAATAATATATATAATATATATAGTATATATTTATAGATAGATAATATATATATATATATATATATAGTATATGACTACAATCTACGCGTAGCCATCTCTCTCTGCTCTCTTCTCTCTCTCAACTCTCTCTCGTCTCCCTCTCTCTCTCTCTCTCTCTCTCTTCTCTCTCTCGTCTCTCTCTCTCTCTCTCTCTCTCTCTCTCTCTCTCTCTCGCTTTGTAGATGGCGCATGTTTGGATTCGTAAAAAAGCCAGCCGTAAATAGCTCGCTGGACAAAACCTGAATACCAAAAAATAAAAATAAAAAAATAACTACGTTACGCAAATAATTAAAATAATTAAAAATAATAAACAATAATTAAATAGAAAAGTTCAAAAAATAATTCAGAATGAAAATGAATAAAATTTTCGAAGTCAAAGAGATAAACAAAATAGCACGGTCTTCCACTGCTTTTACGTTCAAGACCCCCTACATAGGCCATTCATCCGGGACAGATACTTCATATAAAGAAATAATTAAAATAATTAAAATTCAATTAAAAATGATTAATAATAAAAAAAAGAAATTCAGTGTCTCAAACACGTCTAAAGTGTAAATGCTTCGAAATGTGCCGCAAACAACTGTCTCTCCCTCCACTTCTCTGCGTCTCTCTCTCTCTTGCTCTTTCCTCTCTCTCTCTCTCTCTCATCTCTCTCTGGCTCTCTCTCTCTCTCTCTCTCTCTCTCTTCTCATATATATATTAATATATATTATATATATAATTATTTATATATAATTATATATATATATATATATATATATAATATATATATAATATATATATATACATAATATAGTATATAAAATATATATATATATTATATCATTATATTATTATATATTATATTTATAAAATATATGTATTATTATTATTAATTATTATTATTATATTATTTTATTATTTTATATATAATCAAATTATTATATTATTATTGGAACAGCCGCGGACTTGCTTAAAAGCCTGCGAAATTAAATTTAAGTATTCTGTACTAAGTGTAACCGCTGGAGGTGTGGTTTAAGAAGAGTCCCGCGTTTGCCTCAACGGTAGTGAAGAGGCAGAGTTCTATTATTGATTATGACCGATGGGAACTCGAATATATAAAGACGGTGAGCTTGAGGTGGTAAGGAAGTTTAAGCACAGATGGAAAGATATGCTGAACATTCGTCAGATATAGTATAATATATCATACTATAAGTATATAGTATATATAGTATAATATATATATATAGATATTATATAATATATACATATATATATAGTATTATATAATAGTATATATATAATTATATATCAGTAACAAGCCGATGACATTTGGAAAATTATAGATGCGGTTTCGGAGAATCCAATAAAATATTTGGCTCTAAGTTTTAATCAAAAAACCGACAAGTGTTTCGTAAAGTATAATTACTTGCCTTGACACTCTCGTCTGGTCTCTCAAGTTAAATAATAATCTAAAATTACCACGTATGACATACACCTTGCTATTGGCCTTTTCTACTTACGGTTCTTTGTGCGTGGTTCTTTGCTACGAATGCACGGACTCCGTGGAATTTGTTAAAAAAAGCGCGCAATGGCGAAGACGATGAATTTGCGAATTCATCCCGACGATAACGACGATTGAAAATTATGACGAAGATAAACAAAACGCTTTATAAAACAAAATGGCGACGCAATGAAAAAACACCAAGGTACACCATTAAAAAAAAAAAAAGCGCCATGAAAAGAAACATGGAACAAAATAAACCTTAATAAACCGGACCGATATTCGAGCCCAGTTTATCGTGAAAAAAAAAAAAAAAAAAAAAAAAAAAAAAAAAAAAAAAAAGGGGTTTAAAAATTGGGGTTCTCAAAAAATGGACCGTAAAATAAAAAAGGGCAAAATATTCCAAAAAAAGGGGGGGGTTCTCAAAAACTTAGGGGGCAAAAATAGGGGGCGGTGACCGTAGCCGGATGCCACATCCGGCTGGCCAACAACACCTTTCTTCGAAGGGTGCCAAAAGATTACGTGCCAAAAAAGCCTTCAGGGTAGGTTACTTGCTGGGCAGCTTCTTGCGGGGCCCCAGGACACGACCGGAATGGCCCTAATACTACTGGTGCACGCTTTCTTTACTTTAGTACTACAACGCCAGATAATCGTTGGAGGTGACCTCTTATATTCCATATCCAATGCGTAGCCTCGTAGCAAAAGGAGTGCCTTGTTTTCTCATTAATGTCAATGAATATTGGAACCCGCAGCTTGTGTCGTTGTGAGTGCCTCCTCCTTTCCAGCCACCCTCATTTGTGCAACTCCCACCTTCATCAGTTTTTTCTCCTGCTGCATTTAATCTTCCTCTTTTTAAACCGTCCGTCTGCGCTCAAGTCAGAGATTTGTGTTAGGCGAGTTTTTCTTTGTGTTTTGCTTCATATATTTGCCCCCTCCTTGAAAAAGACTACCCGTAAGTGGTGATTACCTTTATATATATATAGTATAATATATATATATTATAATATATAGATTAAATATATATATAATATATAATTATATTATATATATATATATATACTATATATATATATATATATATATATATTATATATATATATTGTGCGTCCTGGTGCAGGAGGTTGCTAGCACCACTGATGAATCCTGAGCAGCCTCCGGAAGAAACGCACTTTATCGTGACAGACACTTCGATCTCTTAACATCTAAGTTCTATTATTGAAGATGTTATTCAATATCTTAAAATTTAACCCCAGTCAAATTGGGGTGACCACCCGAGTGACCAGCTTTGTACCACTGGGAGTTGGCACACGAACACGTAGCAGAACAAACCGTGACACCCATTCAAAGTGATCAGAACACCATCATCACCGAACCACATCAAATCATTTCTTCTATTGGGCACTACCTCTGTGTCGTCATTCTTGCCACCTGTAGCCTACTTCTCAAGCTTCGTGCAGTGCGGGACCAACTGCAACTAAGAGTACAGAAGTGGGAAGCCGTCTTAGTGGCCTTGATGTGTCACACCTACTCTCCACCTTGACAGCTACACGCCTACAACCGACGTCACTTCCAGGTCCGGAGAGCGTGCGCTCGCGGGATAGTAACTGGGGAGTTCTGTGGCTGCTGGTGCGAGGCTGCTGCACCACTGATGAATCCTAAGCGAGCGTCCCTGAAGAAACACCCTTTATCGTGCAACGCTTATCTCTACAACATTAATGTTCTATTATTGAAGGTGGTTTCAAAGATCTTAAAATACCAAATAACATTATTATAGTAATATATAATATACGTATATAATATATATATATATATATATATATATATTATATATATATAATAATATATTTATATATATATAATAGTATTATAGATATATATATATATATATATATATATAACCTATATATATAAATAATATAATATATATATATATAATATATATATATAATATATATTACTAGAATACAATATATAGATATATATAGTAAATAAGACCTAGTAACACACACATAAAAATATACATACCCTAATATATTATATATATATGTATAGTACTTATATATATATATATAGTATATAAATATATTAATTATAATATATATATTAAGAGGTAGCGGATAGTGATTTTTTCACTATCCGCGGATGCGGATAGTAAAAATCACTACCACAGCGAGATTGCGGATAGTTAGGTACTTTAAGTATAACCTAACCAGATTTGCGGGCGTAGACCCAACTCTTTTATACCCTACCATCTTTTTCTACAGCCCTCCCACCATTGAAAAGTAATATATATATATATATATTAATATATATTATATAGTATATATATAATATATATACATTAATATTTAAACCACATAAACCATATAAATAATAATAATAACG
>JABUQX010059252.1:0-20000 GCA_015478945.1 Trachelipus rathkii | reverse complement strand
GTCGCGTTGAGGTGATGCAAGAAATCGCCAAGCTCCGAAACGAAATCTAGAAACTTATTCGTTTTAACGCTGGTTTCATTGACGGTGTTTAGGGAGAACACCAAGTGCCTCTTTTCCATGGCGTCGTCGACCGGATAGTCCACATCGAACGAATTGGCTAGCAAAAATAGCTGGCAATTGACGCATATCCTGAAAGCTTCTCGGAAGATGTTTCGCAACTGCATTTCCTGATTCGGCGTCGTAACCGTCTTCAAAAGATCGGGCTTGATCATATGTCTCTTCTGTACGTCGCTCTTCCAGAGTACATTTACGCCACCGAACCAAGTTTGCGATTTGTTTTTTGAGGAACTTCCCGCGTCGTCTTTCGAAACGTTTTTATAAACTAAAGCTTTCGAATCATTCCCACCGCGCTCGCCGCCGTACTGTTGGGACGATAAGATCGCTGGACAGCTTGTTACTGTTAATTTAACGGGTGGGTTAATTTCCTTTTCGTGGACAGTGTAATGGTGGGAACTCTTTTTTTTCTTTCTATTTCGTGTACCGTCCTCTTTAAACGACTCGCCGTAGTCGTCGTTTTCTACATCGCTGAGAATCGCATCAACGCCGGCACCTGTTCTTTTCCTCTTGACTCGCTCCTCTGTCGAACGTTTTTTCACGGCTTTTTCTTTTTTCGTCGTCTCTTCTACGTCGTTAGCGACTTCTTCTACTATTGTCGTGGACGTTGTAGCTGCTTCTTCTTCTTCTTCTACCGATGCCACTGCCGATGATGTTCTTTTAGCTCTTTTACGTCTACCAGTGGCACTGGTGGTGGCTTCGTCATCGGCCGCGGACGAGAACGAATCAAGGCGACGTCTTTTTTTAATAGTAGAAGAAGAAGAAGAAGAAGAAGAAGAAGAAACCCTATAATCAATTTTGGTCTGCCAACAAGCTTTATCGGTGTCTACGGTCTTTATCCCTACCAAACCCAATGATGCCTCATCTGCGTCATCAACAATCTGGTATTGACCCCTGGATGCGTTTTCAGCTCGAGCGGTATTATCGAAAATATTTTTTTGCATTTGACTTTTCGTCGGTCGGCCAAGGAGGAATTCTAAAATTCTTCCGCAGGCCACCGAATCTTCGTGAAATTTTAGCCATATCGATTCAAGCGCCGAGGAAGGGACGCGCTCTTTGGCATTGTCTTCAGATTCTGATTCTTCGTCGGAGGCGTCCGGACCCACTGTTGGCGGTAAGCGGAAGGGGATGACGGCGTCGGCGGCGGTGGAGTTGGAGTGCGCGACTTCGGCCGTTTGGTGGTAATCCTCTATTTTTATAATTCCTTTATACGTTGCTTGATCTATGTAATTCACTAATTTCTCTTGATTCAAATAAAGAACATTATTGGAAAACGTCATTGTTTTTCTTATATTCGGAGATATCCGATTCCACGAGGTCGCAATTTTATCCTTCTTCTTTCGGATTATCGGTGAAAAAGTTTCGTTATGCCAGCTTTTAAGAACTTGGTCGGTTTGACATACGATGGATGACTGAGTTACGTGGTGGTATTTTATAAAACTGCTGGCAGAGACGTTACACATCAACGGAGACCCATTGTTCCACGTGTAACTCGTCGAAGAACAAAAGAGTTTTGGCGAGAAGTCGAAATATTTATCGTGGTCGACGAGCGTTGTAATTTTTCTTCTCCTTCTCAATCTTTTGTGCATTCGCAAGCGATGACGAGTCGCTGCTTCGACCCCACCTTCTTGTCCTTGCTGCAGCCGCTGCTCTTTATTCGCGTTGAAATTTTCGATGACGCGGTCTGTGCAACTCTTTATCAACGGGTGATTTACATCCTTTTTTGTCGAGGCCTCATCTACTATAGCCCCGTGGGTATTTTCTAAAAATCTCAAATTGGGCATAGCTGACGAGCTCGAACCGCCTTTAGTGTCGAAAGCCGATAAAGAGCAGTTAGCAAAAGATAATTTTCCGAATAGCGCCTTCTTCACGATCGTCATGAAATTCGACTTCCCCTCGTTACCTTTCACTCCGACCAGTATGGTTATCGTTTTTTCCAGCATGTTGTAAGAAGCTTGATTGATAGTGTACAATAAATGATGCATAAATTCATTATCCATGGTGCTAAGAAGGTTTCCGTAGCCGACGAAGGTCATCAGGTGCTTAAGCACGTATAGATACATTTTGTTCTTTTCGATTAATTTATACAGCCTATAAACGGGGTTTGATAATGGCGATTCGTCAACCGCCGCCGCCGCTTCTTCTCCTCCGGCGAATTCTTTTATGGCGTTAAATATGGTATCTATCAGCTCTTTTTCGCTCATGCTCTCCTTCGAAATCTTGCCGTTTGCGTGAAGGAAAACAAAGACGTTTAAGCCTTGGAATGCCGTATTCGCGTTCAGAAGATTATGAAGGATTAAGATGATTTCGTCAAAGTTCAACGAAATATCGTGAATGAGCGCCAATTTCTCAACCGATATTTCGTTTGATATCACCTTCGAGGTCCTCGCGAAAAGTTCGTTTTCGCATCCGCAAATCAAGTACCCCCCGTCGGCTTCTAAAACGTTCGGCCGATAAGACACTAGAGTCGGACCGCCGTCCGGTCCGCCGATGAAATCTTCATTTTTCGTAACGAACAGTTTCTTCACCGGTCCGGCGAACGGTTGGTTATGATGTTGGTTAAACGCGTTCGCCAACACGCTGGAAAAAGTATACGTCGACAGCTCGGCGTATCTTTTTATATCGGTATTGAATTCGTATTTAGTATTTTCTTTCCGATGCTCTTCTTCCCCCGAGAGTAAATATTTAGATATATTGCGCGACAAACCCGGCAAAAAATGTTCTTTGTGAGAGTGGAAATCGTATCGCAACAATATCTGATTTTCGGGTGACAATTCTTCTTTCGAAAATCTCGGATCGTCCCCGACTTTGTCAAGATCGTAATTGCGGGTATCGTCGCCGCTGCCGCTACCGCCTCCGTCGTCTTTGCTTTCGCCATCGTCGTCGTCGGCGTCGGCGTAGTTGACATTCCCACGGTGGTATTGATCATCGTCATCCGACGTCTCTTCGTCGTCGCTCTCTAGACCCCATCTTTCATTCTCGTAGAAATTTTTAGGTTTCTCCTTTTCCATTTTCCTGCTCAAAATATTTCGCATTTTAACGGTGTTAAAAATGCCTTCCATGATTCGATTTTTATCCAAAGGTTGGAGTAGAATATCCAAGCGATGAAAATTGATATTCTGCGTAGAGTAGAATTGGTCTTTTACGTACGTCGAATTGATTAATATTGTATTGAATTGAGACGGGTTCCTCATTTCCGGATCGGAGAGAATTTCGCACCTTATTCGTTTTATTTTATTCGCAGATGCCTGATCCTTGCGATAATTCGGGTCCAGCGTTAAAACGTTGTGAGAATTTTGAACGACCAACACGTCCTGGTGACGATTATCTCTCTTGAATACTTTTATGGCGGCCTTACTTTTATCGATTCTACACAAATAGACCGTGACCGTTTTCATTTTATAAGTATAACTCAAACTTTTTAAATTATCGCGCATCGCGTTATAGACTTGTAGAGCTCGGTATTTCTCCTTGTTACCGCCCGGCGATGGCAAGTTGATGTTTTCGACGTTGCGGTCGTTTAGGTCGTGGATCTCGGAACTTTCGAGGAGTGACCATTTCACCGGGGGGTATCTGATATAGTTTCTATTTTTCTCTAAAACTTTCTTAGCGTTTTCGTTTTTCGTTTCGCGCAAAGTTCCGGATAACATGGTATTTTCCAAGTCTATACTCACGGTCATAAGCGAGAGAAACTTCTGGTTGAGAAAATCTATAACGTATCTTAGATCGAAGTACGTAATCGCTTTAAAATATTCCACGATCTCGATCGGCCCCAAAGTGGAAAGGTAAAATGACGGGACGTAGAAGACGCTCTCTTCTTCGTCGTTGTCGAACACTTGCTTATTACCCGGCGTTTTCTTATTATTCGTGTTGTCGATAATCGTTCGTTTCCCGTACATATTTCTGAACATTTCCAAGTGTAAGCCGCTCCCGAAATCCTCGCTCACTTTGGTTTTGGAGTGCGACGCGCCTCCCGATTTGGACGTTAAAACGCGTTGATTACCCGACTCGCTTTCCTCAATCGAACCCTCTTCCACCCGATATTTCTCCTTATCGTTATTTCTCTCGGGGTATTTTCTATCATTCGCCGTCGACAACGACTGGATTTTCTTCCCGTCGTCGTTCTCTCTTTCTTCATTCACGACCCTGTTCAAAAGGATAAATTTATTCTCCGTGTTTCTATCGTTGTAATTTTTTCCAATTTTCGCTTTATAGAATCGGTCCAATATATATTTGTCGACGATGGGGTTTTTTTTTTTTTTTCCCCCATCTTATGTTTTTCCAATCCCGGACCTAGAGACAGGTAGTAAATAGACTCGAGAATAGCCATCGGTCTTAAACTTGTAATATCTGTTGAAGTAAATCGCACAACTTTTGTTCAGATGATTTAAAGAATGAGGGCGGCGAAGAAATCGGTTAGTTACCAAAAGACGGAAGATGACGACGCTTTGTCTCACGGGACTGTGTGCCTTCTAGCCTGGAAGGGAGCGCAAGAGCGATGAAGATCCCCTCTTTCAACTTTTGTTCGACGAACCATCCCACGCCTTCCACATGAAGAATTATCACGCTTTCCTCTTTCTGTTGTCCGCAGGGTAATGTCCCGATTTTCCAAAGGACTTTTACGCGTGGAGGGGACTCGTAAGTAGCAGGCAGCGGCAGGCACCATACGTTTGACAAGCCTGGATTTTGCTAGCAATATTTCTTAAATCTTTGTGGTCAAATTCGGGTTTCTCTCATATCATCATGTTGTTGATCATAATCCCATACTCCTTGTTGTCAAAAAACAGCTTAACGAAAATGCCTCTGAGAAAAAAAACGAAAAATTCGGAATATATCCTCATCTATAATCTCTATTCGAATAGTATAATTAATCGCTATTAATAACGACTCTGTTGAACCGAATGTACGTTCGTCGTACGATCGTTCAGTCGACATTCGTAGACATCATCGCCCGCGGAAGCGGGGTCCCCCTGTCGCAGTTAGATGCCACTCCACATCCATTTATGCAGCGGTCGTTCGTTCGTTCACTCCAGAGAGCCGCGCTGCGCGTCCGCTAGACGTCCGACACCCAAGTGCGCAAGAAAAAACCAATTTTATTAATTGAACAAATACGCCGCCACGCCGTATTGTGACAAATTACTCCCGCAGCATAAGTTGTTAAAACACAGAGTGCGAATAGTGGAATTTCCGCCTTTCGCGATGAGTTTGGGGAGGCAGCCGAGAGTACCTCTGGACGGGGGGTGGGGAATATGCGGCAATTCACGAAATGAATTCAATACATGAGACCTTCGAGTTATAAATTGCGTACCGTACAAAAGGCATGATCGTAACAGACCAGACCGAGCAACTTTTGAGTTATGAGCCGGCATCTCATCTTGTCGAGGAAAAATATAATGAATCCTCCCACAGAAGACATTTGGCCTTTAAAACGATAAACGAGGGCTGTTCTAAGATGTCGTTCAGTCTTCCCTTTTCAGCACGAGGTAATTACGCTGACTCTGAGAAATTGCGATGAACGGTGCGCAAGCAGCTTGAGCAGAGAACAATATTAAAATTGTTGTCGGTGTTCTAAAATTTTGTCCTTAGACGACCGAAGCTTAGCACGGACAACGTGTTCCATTCGGACTTAGAGGAAGATCAAACATACCCAATATAGAGGCAAAAAAAATAATGAGACAGAAAATTCGTATCTAATATGTTTCGTTTTCTTCGGAAAGCGGAAAGCTGGACAGGACAGTAAGACCACCAGTCCGCGACGGTGGAGCGCAGAAGCGGTGAGAAGGCGTTTTTTTTATCCTACCTCGCTTTCTCATCGGGAAAATTTTTCCCAAGAAGGCGTCCGTTAAACAGAAGCCCGAGCACACTCTCTAAACGCTCGTCGTTGTATCTGTTACGCACCCCTTCTATTCCCATTTGCGAACCGATGTGTAGTCATACCGTCTGTCCTGCGGAAAAGAGCGTCGCACTCCCGGATCCCTGACGAACAACCTCGCCTCGTGCAATACGAAAGAGCTTATATACTTATTAGCAACCCGGCCAGCCACCCATGGTACCGTCAGAGAGACCCGGAGGTTGTTGATCACGATTTTTCCTGAAAAAAAAGTGAGAGAACGAAGAAAATGTCGTGCGTGGAGGTTCCCTTCCGAGCAGAGGAGAAGAAGAGATTGATATTGTGTTCGTTGGCGCAGTCAGTCCCTCGCTCAATGGATTATCCGCCGGTAAAATGCCTCGTGCATTCGCTCCCTGCAATACAAATTAATCTCAGACTTTCCCGAACGACCGAAACTCCCTTCTTCATTCTCGCAAGCTCCTCGCTTATCGCTGTTCGGATAATATAGATATTCCCAGACTGTATCTGCGGCTCCAATCGGCCTCCAGGCCTCTGTAAACTGGAGTGTTATCCTTATTTTGCGGCGTCTTCACGTTCAACATCTTCCGAAATTTATGTACATCGTTTTTCGCGCATAGCCATTAAATCAGGGAACTCCTCTCCTTTGCCTACTGCGAAGAACGGCAATTAATCGTCGGAGAGGTAGCGGCGCAAAGAGGTCCTTTGAGAAGACTGTGTCTAGGAACGGTCGTAAAGATCCGCGTCCTCAACGAGTGGACGACCATTTATAAAGAATCGTAGATTGCAAGAAGTGTACTTTTCTTCAGGAGAGCAAGAGATACGCACAACGCTTTGGATTTTAAGCAACCGGAAATACCGTTGTTCAGTTATCTGAAAGCTCCGTGGTAGAGTGCCTTCAAATCGTACCGTGTGCTTATCCCGATTGTGACGCCTCGACCACAAGGTACGGTGATGCGATTAGCGCCTTCGTCGGATACGCCTTTCGATTGGTGAGATAACATCTACATTCTGTGCGCAGGGCACTTGTCGTTACTGGCCTGGGGTTTGGAGATGTTTCGTTCGATTGCCTCTACACTCTCTCGCTCATGTCGATTCTTTCGTTGACGTTTACATGTCGGATCGAAAGCGGAGGTCGCTTCGTCCTCGTCCATCGTATTACTGCCTTTTCTCGTGGCAATTCCATTTAGTGGAAACGTCGGGAAGCGAACAAGATATACGTCTGGTAGGCACAACTATTGACATTCAGCCCCGTCGAGAGATTTCAGGTGAGGGACGCGGTTAGCGGCCTCTCTAAGGTAAAGGTTAAGTCTTGGGCTTCCCTGTGTTAAATTCGCAACCTTAAAGAACGATAATCGGGCCAGAATTTTTGTTCCGCGGGCCTATTGGCAGCTAGCAGAAAGGGATCAATAGCTAATAAACTAAAACGGCCCACGCAAAAATGAATTCCTTAATCGAATTTTGAACCGCGATGCGGATCCCTGTCACTACATTTTAAACCGACCTGGAAACATGTTTTTGACATTACCGAAAACGGAAGTTCTCTGGGAACGAAAATCGCTCAAGCTGACAGACGAGACGAGTAGGGTGTATGTTCATGTAACACCTATCGTTTCGTTCGCTCGGACCCCGAGATTCGTAATATTTCGTTTTAAGACCGGGGAAAGAGGTTGGTTTAAAATGTTTGTATCAAAGGCACGATGCTGCACAAGTTTTTGTTTGCACGAAGCGGTTGACTACGTAGTTCGTCGAAAAATATTCTCAGATACGGTCCCATTACAAACGATCGAAGAACATACTTCTATCCCGTGTCTGTATGCTCACCGGAATTTACACGATGCGATATGACCAAAGCCTGCCTTGAAAGACACTAGCCCATTACTTGCCATCAACCAGTAGCATATGAGCCTGGGGTTAATTCACCACCGATGGTTGTATAAAGAGACGGCCCACACTCACTATGGGCCGCCGAAGTAAATCAAATTCAATGGAGACAGCGACGTGGACAGTCAGGAATCGAATGGAGGGGGTGATGATATAAGCTGCTACTTGTGCATCTGAGAAGATATACATTTCTTTGAGGAAGTCTATCGTGTTTCTCCATCCGGGTTGGTGATCACCACTTGAGGCATTGCCCAGCCCCCGCGGCGGTGTTCGTGGTCTACTTACCTCCCGTTCATCATCTAACTCTTTCGATCATGATCTGGTGATGGTCGGTCAGCGTCGTCGTCGTCGGCCGTCTCGGTGTCGATCCCGCTAATGCTAATGCTCGACCCGGTTAACCGTCTCTCTCGCTGTGTTAGACGGATGTATTCCTCAGTGAGGTGTCGGATTATTTTCTTACCTTTCTTAATCCTTTCATTAATTCTTATGCTCTGAGAAGGACTTTTTCGTCATCCAGGAATAAATACTTTGTGATGATATAAGATTGTCGTTAGACCTTTTTCTACAATCGTAATTGGCCTTCTAACGTATAAGAACAAATGATTAGTTGCTCTTTATTGGTTAACTTACAAGAGGCGCCGTAGCAACATATACTCAAAATCGATTAGATGGTTGTCTCTTCGCGAAGGAGGCCAGAACTCGTTTCGCCAGGCAAACCCGTTATAAATTTGAAAAAGTGAAATTCCAAATCCAGAACACAACGCCTCGTCGATTTCATGCAGTTTTGCATGATTTTCGACTGCCTTAAGAAAATCAATTTTTTTTACACAAACTGGTCAAACGTTCTCAATCTCGCACATAAATACCAAAGTTGCATATAAAGAATGGGGGAGAGAGGCAAGAAGAGATGTGACGTTCTTTTCACTGCGCTTTTTTACGAAGGTAACGCCGTTCGAGTTCTTCGATCCGACGATAGAATCCTTATTCGACTGAACGATAAATCAGTGCCAAAGTTACTCCCAAATTATCTTCTGTTAATTTGGCGCGAGAAGTACTGTTAAGGCCACCCCGATCGTGGCGGTCGTCAAACGTTATACGGCGCGCCGGTGGCCTGACGTTCGTTAACCGATCCGCACTATTCACGTTCGCATCGTCCCTGAGAGCGACCAGGCGGCTCTCCGTGACGTGCTGCTCGCTCCCTTAGAACGTTTGGCTCGTCGCGATGCCCCTGAGTAGCCCTAAGCCGGTTATTTTCTTCAATCGAGGCACGCCTTACGCAAAGACGTTTCCGACGAAATAACGTTCCGTCCGCCCGTCAACGGCACTAACAGCAAGCGTCAGTAATGTATGCTGTTCATGTTTCGAATCCCGCAAAATTCGCGTAAGATCCCAACTAAACGATGCCACTCCACAATTTACTCCTTCATCAGTATACGTTGACGGGAATAGGCTTTCCGAAGATACCTATATTCGTCGTTCAACGATTTCGGTACAGCGACGCGTAATGATATTAATTCATACGTTAATTCGCTATTCGATATTCAAACTTTTCATCGTCCCCTATTCAAAATCATCTACACCCCCCCGACTATTTGTTCTTCTTCAGACTCCTCGGGCGAAAAAAAGAGTAAGGTACGTGACTCTCGTCGTCGACTCGTCGTCGATACTCGCCATGGAAGGCAGATGCGGATCCATGCTCTCATTCTTCTCAGCTTCACCGATTAGTCGCGTTCAACGTATGAAATTACCGCGCCTTATCGGACCCCTCCTTGCCCTAGGTGAGACCCGGAGTACGGATTGCGAGGCGTAAATAGACAATTAGATCTATTCCATCGCCCCCGGGAACTCTTTCCTTGCCCCTGACTTTCAACCACCACCACCAACAAGGGAACGGTAAAAACGGGCTCCTCCAAACCGGGGTTTACTATGGCAGATACCAGGCCATTACGGGTGGATGAGTTCGGCCTTTGTCATCGAATGTTGATGTAAACCGGGATGTTGGCTTTGGCCGCCGCAAGCATGTCAGATGGCGCGTGCGATTTTTTTGTAGCACCGTAGAACCGACATGGTGCACAGAAGGAAAAAAGAGGATAAAGTAATTGGGCATCGCGTGGTAGCTGACGCTTGTGACTATAATGAATGCACAGAATACTCACTCTTAGACCGCTCCGAGTGGTGAAAGATAATTCGTAAAATAGCTAACGAAAAACCAAAGAAGTATTTGGGTGTGCCAGATATTGGGTGTCTCTCATAGGTTTTTTGTGGGCCGGTATAGTTTGACGTAAATGTGCGACGGCGCCCGCACTAACTCTTGGTATTTGATGGCGCCATCGAGCCGTAAGGCGAGCTTATGGAAATTAATGTTTTTTTACTGGTGGGCAGCTTCGAAAAAAAAAGACAATCCTGTCATTTGCCGGAGTCGTTGCTGAGTCTGGTTAAAAAAAACTGGTCTGTGCAGGTACTTCTGACTACTGATATTCAGTAAAACAGAATTGTAACTTCAGCAAAAACGGTGGGATTGTGAGAACTATGTGAAAAATGCGGCAAGATCGGGTTTTCAAGTTTTGGTCAATTCGTTAGCGCCACACCTCGCAGAGGCGTATAACGAAAACATTCGGCCTACGCCACTCCTCTCGTTCACGACCCGATCCTCCTCCCTGCAATACCCGAAAGCGTTCGCGTTTTCAGCTCTGCAAAGAAATGCGGAATGCTTGCCCAGCCGGACGAGATACGCGGTTCCGCGATGTGAACAAATCGACAGCACGAGCCCGTTGTTATGAGATCAGGAATTTACACGGCAGGTATTGGGCAATGCACCCGCGGAAAAGTATAAAGTCGGGGAAAATTTGCTTAGAACGACTTGAAGCGACCATCAGAATTATCCCTTTCGCCTCGCACGCGGTTTCGCCGGACGAGATTGTTGTCGGCTATTCATTCAGGATGGAAATAATTCAAGAGAGTTGCAAGAGTTCTCTGGATGCCTAGCGATGAGAGGGGATACAGTGGTTGGCTAGTAGGACACACCCCGTGGCATCGCGGGGCCGTAGCGTTCACACCTACGAATTAGGCGAGCCAAATGCGGTATTGTCGTAACCTTTTTGAGAAAGGATAGTTCGCAGATGGTTCGAGAGATTTTTCTTCTCGCGGCGTCAGATATTTACTGGTTGGGCGTAAGCACCTCTCTGTAATTCCGAAGGGATTGTTCGCAAGCAGTATTTTCCGGAGAATTTGAGTCTCTTTCCGGAGCGCTTCGAGACTTGTAAGAGGCGGTGTCTCAAGTTCCGATAATTTAGAATTGTCAATTGTTGTTCTGTTAGCTTAATTCAATACGTCAAATCGGACACGTTTGATTCTGTTTATGGTAGGAACTAATTATTTCAGTATTGCATAAATATCTGAGACAATGTCTTCCTCTTGGTATATCAAAAGAGTTGTTAAGTGCTCTGACTTATTTTATGTAATAATTTGCCTGTTATATAATTAAAAAAATCAAAAAGTTAATCCTTTATCTCATTTCACAACAAGAAAAAGAAAGCATTTGAATCTCAAAGTCCCCTTTGACGAGCCCAGTAAATTTACTCAATTATCTGTCAAAACAAATAATTACTGGTTCGCGTTCGTGGGCAAATGTGGGTGTTAAGTTTATACGCGGAACGGGCCTTCTCGTGACGCCGTCGCTTAACTTTCCCGAGAGCGTGAATCTCTCACACAATCAGTCTATTTATCGAATCAGTACGTAGGTCAAGCGTCAAGGGTGCGCGCCGCGAGCATAGTAATACCCCCTACACGATTTAATTTTTATAAAGCGCTTTCCCGCTCCTACACTAGTTAGAGCGCGATCACCTAGACACCAGGGATGTTGGGTACGAAAGACCGTCGAATTCCTTTACCGCGGATCTCGAGTTCCCCTGGTATTTTGCCGATAAAGGCCAGTCGAAATGTCGTTCAAAAGCCTCGCGTTTCACACCACCGCCGTTCACGGAACGGAGGTCGATATGTTTTTTACCGATCGGTATGCCCCCATAGTTCAGTGATGTGCATGCGCTTGACTTGCGATTCAATTAAAAGATATAAAATTTTTAATCGCGAGCCTCTGGAGGTATTAGGCGCGAACGAGTAGACACCGCGGATCGTTAAGATAAACCCTGGTACATTTATTTTGACGTCACATATCGAGTTCTACTGTGAGTTTCGTAGGCAGCAGTCGGCCTCAATCAACCCGTCGCTCGCGACAACGGTGCACAATGAGGAGGAAGGACTATTTAAATAGAGAGCGGTGGGTGGCGTCCGGAGTTTAGTAAGTAGATGTGGACTCTTCCGTGAAGAGGCCAGAAACGATGAAATAAAAATCTTTTCTTGAAGAAAACTGTCATCTGTAGAAGAAATTGTTTATAAATAGTACAGATTAAAGGAACAGAAATGAGTAGAGCATCTCTTCCTGGTAGGACGGTTTTATTTACAGAATAACCCAAGAAAATAGGTGCCAAATCCCGGATTTCTGCAATATTCATAACATAACATATACATATTTTAACATTACGTGTAAACGAATAAAACATGGTCATAACGAATTCATAATGTCGTGTAGTAAGTTAAATCGCCAGTCAAGAAAGGGTACTGTAAACACTTTGTTTGGCATTTCGCTGCGTGAGATTTGATCTTGCTAGAAAAGTCTCGGAAAAAAAATGGTCCGACCGGTCAAGACATTTTAAGTAGAGTAAACGCGGAAACTAGATAAATTCAAGCGAAGTGTCATCGACAATAATAATAAAAAATCAAAACGTAAGTAGTCGATAGCCGCCAGATGAACATTCTGAATCGATCAAAATTTCTGGAACGTCATTATTAATCTTTGCTTCCTCCTACTTTCAACGTATCGTCAGGTTTCCACAGGTTTTTGCAAGGCGCCCGGAATCACTACAACGATGAAGTGTCAGTGATTTTAGATACCCATAGATTGCCCCACGCTCTTGCAGTCTGGTGCTTCAGCAGTGTGCTCTCATCGTGTTCTTGCCCTTTGCGTACGAGAAGCGTGACCTTAATTATTGACCTCTTGTTCCTGCTCATCGTTAATTTAGCTCTCTTGGGTGGCGAGAATCCTTCCCAAGCTGAATGCTTCCCGCCCAGTTTCGATCGAACGAAATAAGTAGAATTCCGTGATGCTGAAATATCTCGCCACTCAACTATTAGATTTCTTGGAGGCATGGGTCGTTTAATAAACTGGCATCTCCCGATGGCATTGTAAATGAAATTCCACTTTATTCCAATATTATAGCTTACTTGGCATAACATATGACGCCAGGCGTTATAAAAAACGAACCAGAGCAGGAGCCATAAATCAACACTAATATTGACCAGCCCCACTTGAAGCTCTGGACCGTATTGGAAATTATTCTGTACGATTGATAGTAACAAGCAGGAGGTTGGAACGTGGTGAAAATTTGGGTTGGGCGTGAAGATTTCAGAAAAATTCCTCATAAGTTTTCTAGAACGTTTTTATTCGTGTTTTCCACATTCTAGAGAAATTTGACGAACAAGCCTCTGTTCTGTATGGTAGACGTATTAGTGGGAGTTATACCCACGCAGTTATACGGGTAGACTTACAGATTCCCTAACTAGAAAGTTAATCGCGTCACGGTCTACGCCCAGAAAATTTGACGACACGAGGGCCCTGGTTCCGCAGATTGACAGCCCTTCGCTCCGCTGAAAGCCCGCAAAAAATAAAGATGCCAAATTCGTACGAAGCGAAAGAATGGTGATAACCCAGCACAGCAGCTTGCACGAAGTGGCTATCTAATAAGGGATGGAATTAATCGCGTGCGGAAAGAACGCAACTAGTTACACGTCGTATCAGAAAGCTCTCACCTCCACGTTATCTGTGTGCAACTTTAACCGAGGACCGCACGGGGACTCTTAAATTCACCAATCACAAGAAATAAAATCGATGAAGGAGAAGTCGGGAACGGTGCGGTAGCTGGCAACTTTATGCGCCTTAAAGGTGTCCCTATAAAATGAAATCGCAAACACGTTGTTGGTAGGGATATCTATGTCATTATCATCTTTTACCAAATTCGACCGACCGAGTGAGAACCAAATACCGCAGTAACCACGATGCTCCCGATGAGACTCATGCAAAGACATATTCGGCGACGCCCCTGATTATCTCTTTCGGACAAGATTAAGAAGTACGCGCGTTTATCAGATTACGTTGCAAGGATTGCTATTTATTTTAACGCATTGAAAATCGGTGATTGAGCCTCAGTAAATGAGGACTGGAGGAAGTTGTCGACTAAGATATATTTCGAATGGGTCCTCTATGTATAACCAAGATCAAATTTAGACAAAAACCATTAATCGTCATCATGCCTCCACGTAAACACCATGCGAGTAAAATAGAAAAAAACATTTAGAGAAACGTCGTCCACTCAGTCGGAGCCGGATACCAGGAACCTGGTTGGAGAAAGAATAGTCTTATAAACACGTATAAACAGTAGTCATACTCGGGAGTGATTTAATGTCGAGAACGAATAGACACGCCGAAGCGACAAGCTATGAGACTCTCGACGCAGAAAACTGGAATTCAAAAGGGATGTTGAGATGAGTAAATGTCGGCAACCTTTGGATATATAGTCAAAAAAACAGACGGCGTTAAAGCAGTAACGACAAAAGCAGTGAATGACATACCCTTCACAGACTGTACCCTGGTATGCTCTCTGTATATAATCCCTCGCAACCCTCCATCGATTCTCACTATTACTTAACCAGAATTGTGAACCCATTTATTCATAATTTTGGTTCCTGAGGGTAGCTTACGATTTATACGCATCACGCATTGAACTCTAATGTGTCGTGAAGTATATAATCGGAGCCAGGAACGACAGATTGTTGAATTTCCGAAGGCAACTAGGATTTATTTGACTCCGAGTGATATGAGGATATGGAGTTCAACTTACCTAACTTCTTTTCCTTATCTTCTCCAGAGATCCTCACTCTCACATTTGTGAGTCTCAATATAACTCTCTCAGTTGACAAAGTGTCCCCTTTCCTTGAAATAGGATCCTGGCGTGCACGCAGCCGAATGTTCGTCGAATTCCGATTGGTCTGGGAATAGTTTAAGATAAGATGTGTCTTCCTTTTTCTTCTTGATCGTAAAACTTTACGTCTGAAAAAGACGACTTAAATATATCAGCGTTTCGGTAAGATTTTTCGAGATCGCGTTTTTCTCTTTTAAAATAACCTCTTTCTTTTACGTTATTGAGAAACACTTCTTCATTCTCAGAATCTGAAAAATATTTTCCTTCTCTTTCGTTATCTCGCAACATGAGCAACGATCGTTCTACTGCTAAATTTAAAATCTGAATTTTATTTTCCAAAATAATTTTTTTTGTCTCTGTGTCGTGTCTGTAAAAAAGATAACACTCTCGTTTCACTCTTTCCCGACGTTGTTCTTTAGAAAGGTACTTCCAATAGATTTCATCGCGATGAGTTATATTGGCATCGTTTTCTATCGTCCTCCAATTATTCGAGAAAAACAAACTATTGAAATCAATTTGGCGATTGTTTTTTTTTAAATCAAAGATTTTTTGTCGTTTTGTACAGTCGTCACCTCGCACAAATTTCGAATATTCTTTAATTAGGTCGTCTATTTCTTCAATGTGATCCTTGTTAGTAGGAACCCGTTGTTGATTTGAATTTAGGGCGGCGGCGGATGCGACGGTGGCGTCAGTCACTAGGTTTATCTTTTCCATCGTTCTTATAACTAAAATAATTTGGTAGATTCGATCACTTTTATTAACTCATTTTAAACCATATTCTTTTTTTATATTAATATAATAATAAAAGAAATAAAGTTTTTAAAAATATATATTTTATTGTCATCATTGAATTTTAATTTCTGCGTTCCTACGGGTTGAAGGTGTGTAGTGGATTAGGGATCGGTGTCTATCCCTCCGGGCTCCCCTTTTTTTCAAAAAAAGGGTTATGCGATCGTCTTCAAAATCTCTCTTCAGATTTGTCAGCTTTTATACGAGGTCCGAACAACTGGGTTATTCATGCGATTCTCCTCTCCGGCAAACCGAACGAACTGATAATGATTCCCATATACGCGATGATTCTACGAGGGCGAATTCCGAAGAAGAGTTGTCAGTTTATTTCGGAAGCTGTGCTGAGTGCACGTGTTTTATATCTCTCTCTCTCTCTCTCTCTCTCTCTCTCTCTCTCTCTCTCTCTCTCTCAAGAAAGGCGATTCGGGGGTCCATAGGATGCTGGACGAAGGGAGAAGGCGTCGTCGAACGGTCGTGAAAGAGACTAACGAACGGAGCATCGAAACGGTAAGGTTGTTAATATTTTTATAAGTGTTATATAAAAAAGTCGACTATCGACAAAAACTAATGAAAGGCGCGCCGCCGCCTTATAATCAAAAATGAAAATTATGTGGTAATAAGTAAATTAATATTGACATTTTTTTTAAAAGATAGTGAAAGATAGTGATGATTGAAATTAGCGCACATAAAAATTGAAAATTGCCAGTCTAGTCTACCTTCTTCAAGGAGCTCGCCCATCGCCCTCGTGAAACGCGATGGTTATATGAGGGCTAATTCCGAAGAAGAAGAGTCGGTTTGTTTTGGAAGCGGTGCTGAAAGGACGTGTTTTATAACTCTCTCTGAAGAAAAACGCTTTAGCGGTTCATAGGATGCTGGACGAAGGGAGAAGGCGTCGTCGAACGGTCGTGAAAGAGTCTCGCGAACAGAGCACCGAAACGGTAAGGTTGTAAATAATTTTATAAATGTTATATAAAAAAGTCATTTACTGACAAAAACAAATGAAAAGCATGACGCCTCCCCGTATTTAAAAGCGGTAATAAGTAAAATTACATATAATTTTTTTTAAAGATTTTGATTGAAAATGGCTCGAAAAAAAAGTTGAAAATTTTTATCAGTCGATCTATCTTGTCCAACGAGTTCACCCATCGCCCTCGTGAAGCGCGTTGACTAAGCAAAAATCCCAAAGATAAGTCAGTGATAATTCTCTCTCCAGAAAGGCGCTTCAGCGGCCCATAGGATGTTGGACGAATGGAGAAGACGCGGTGGAAAAAAATCGCAACGATTTCGTCGTGGTGTTCTATTTTATTAAATCTTCGCCTCGGGTGAGTTTTTTTAAAAGTTTCTCTTAAATTTTAGATTTAAAAATTATTTAAGTAATCTATTATTAATAATAAACAAATTTTGGAAACGGTGCTGAGCGGACGTGTTTTATAATTCTCTCTCGAGAAAGGCGCGCAACCGCCTCCCATATTCATAAATGAAAATTATGCAGTAATATGTAAATTTATATATATATTTTTTAAAGATCGTGATTGAAATTGGCGGCAAAAAAAATTGAAACTTATCAGTCGAGTCTATCTTCTTCAACGAGTTTGCTCATCGCCCTCGTCAAACGCGACGACTATACGAGGGAGAATTCCGAAGAAGAAGATTCAGTTTATTTTGGATGCGGTGCTGACTGGACGTGATCTATAATTCTCTCAAGAAAGGCGCTTCAGCGGGCATAGGATGTTGGACGAATGGAGAAGGCGCGGTGAAATATAATAGCAACGATTTCGTCGTGGCATTCCATTTTAGGAAATCTTCGCCTTGGGTGAGTTTTTTTTTTAAGTTTTTCTTAAATTTTAGATTGAAAAATTATTTAAGTAAAATCTGTTATTATTAATAAACAAATTTTGGAAATGGTGCTGAGCGAATGTGTTCTATAATTCTTTTTCGAGAAAGACGCGCCGCTGCCCATATTCAAAATTGAAAATTATGCAGTAATAAGTAAATTTATACAATTATATTTTTTTTAAGATCGTGATTGAAATTGCCGCCAAAAAAAATTGAAACTTATCAGTCGAGTCTATCTTCTTCAACGAGTTCGCTCATCGCCCTCGTGAAACGCGACGACTAAACGAGGGCGAATTCCGAAGAAGAAGAATGAGTTTATTTTCGAAGTGGTGCTGAGTGGACGTGTTTTAAATTCTCTCTCAAGAAAGGCGCTTCGGCGGCCCATTGGATGTTGGACGAATGGACGTTCGCGCTTCCGAATAACGAGGATAACGCTCGTCGTCGATCGGTCGTGAAAGAGACTCGTGAGGAGCACCGAAACGGTAAGGTTTTAAATAATTCAATAAATGTTATATAAAAGTCGTTTACTGAAAAAATTATTCAATGGCGTGTCGCCTCCCTCATATTTAAAAATTAAAATTATGCTGTAATAAGTTAATTTATATCATTTTTTTTAAAAGATTGTGATTGAAAAAGGCACCAAGGAAAATTGAAAATTATCAGTCGATCCTATCTTCTTCAACGAGTTCGCCCATCGCCCTCGTGAAGCGTGATGACTAAGGGCGAATTCCGAAGAAGATGAGTCAGTGTATTTTGGAACGTGGTGGTGAGCGGACGTGTTTTATAATTCTCTTTGAAGAAAGGCGCTTCGGCGGCCCATAGGATGCTGGGCGAATGGAAAAGTCTCGATGAAAAAAAGAATAGCGATCACACCCATTTCGTCGCGGCGTAATATTTTAGGAAGTCTTCGCCTCGGGTAAGTGTTTTTAAAAAGTTTCTCCTAATTTTAGACTTAAAATAATTTAGGTAAGCCCATTATGTCATGGCATACTGCGAAACGCGAGACTCACTCGCCCTTCCGAATATCGGGGATGCCGAGTCATCGTCGAACGATCGGTCGTGAAAGAAACTCTGCTGGACTAAGGGAGAAGGCGCCTATTACGTCGTGGCGTACTCTTGAACTTCCGTTCGTGAACGGCGGTGTGTGAACGCGAGGCTTTTGACGACAGCGACTGGCCACGGCAAAATAAGAGACTCGAGATCGGTAAAGGAATTCGAGGTTTCGTAAACATCGCCGTGTCTAGGTGTCGCGTCTAATATTAGGAGCGGAGCGCTTAAAAATTTAACGATTAGGTATCTATGTCGCGCGCGACGACATTGACTGACCTACGTACGATCGATAAAAGACTTGGATGAAGATTACGTTCGTAAAAAGCGCGCGCAACGAAGCCCGCCGTCGTAAAAAAAAACAACAAGCGACGTATTACGTTTTAAAAATGATAAATATTAAAGGTTGATTCAAATGTTTCTTTTTCTTTTTAATGAATAAAATTACTTTTTTATTTTTTAATTATATAGAATAATAAATAAAATAATAAAGCATTAAAATTTTTGATATAAAAGAAGACATTTTCAGATATTTATCAGATACTGAAAATTAGTTCTACATAAACAATCAAACGCGATTGACGTATGAAGAAGCTAAGAACAATGGAAACTAAAATCAACTTGAGACACGCCTATACAATTGAGCTCCCCGAGAAAGGTAAATTCTCGGAAAAATCTGCGAACAACCCTTCGGAATTTACAGAAGATCACGCCAACCGTAATATCGACGACCGCGAGAAGAAAAAACTCTCGAACCCATCTGCGAACATCCTTTCAAAAATTACAAACGATTTCGCCAAGCGTATTAACGACGACCGCGAGCACGTTCCCTTGAAATGTATTTCCATCGCGAGGCAAGAGAACTCTGGAATTTTGAAAATTCATTCGAATGAATACGACAACAATTGTCCGGACGAAGGGCGAGCGAAAATAATTTATTCCTTAAAGTCGTTAGCAAATTTCCCCGATTTTACTCCCGTAGCCAATACCTGCGTGAAAATTGACAAAAGGCTCTGCTTGATGTTCAACGGAACCTATTTCTGGGAATTCGATTTTTTGAAGAAAAGCAAACGCGCGGGTATTGAGGAAAACGTGCTAATGGAAGAGGAGTGGGAGGCGAATGTTTTCGATACCTTCTGCGAATTGGCTAACGAATTGAACCAAAAACTGAAACCGATCTGCGATTCTAGCTCAACCGTTTTGGAAGAAATATGTTTTACTGAATCAGAGCAGAAGTACGAGAAGTTTTTTAACCAATACAACACCGAAATGAAATTTTTCGAAGAGCCACCAGAAAAAAAAATTAATTTCCATAAGCTCGTACCGCTGATCGATCAAATAGAAGATTTATCGCCCGTGAATTATCAAAACTATAGCCAGAAAAATATGAAAGAACAATACGGCAACCAATACTTTGGTTTCTACTTTTTAACGAAATACAACCTCGA
>JABUQX010059251.1:37500-62120 GCA_015478945.1 Trachelipus rathkii | reverse complement strand
TAATGTTTTTACAAAAATACTATTACAAGCTAACACTTTCACAGCATCCACATCAAGAAAATGTAATTATTACATTCAAATCCACTCATTTCAAACATACGCAAGATCATTCAGTCTTGTTGCAATATCTTTCGTTTCTAAAAATCCATAATATTTCTCTTCTGCATCTTAATAATCAGGATTACATTTTCTTACACTCCATCAACGTTGATAAGTTGATGGATGTTTTTATACAAACAAAACCGAGACAGCGAGACTTCACTTTTGCTTAAATTGAATCAATCAAATCCATAAACTTTAAAAGATTTATCAAAGTATTTTAAGCCTCTTCTGACTTACCGATTTTTATAAGCATGTTAATTTAACATACTGGTAATATAGAATAAACTAGCAAAAGTATCATTAACCTAACCTACATATCTAACAATCTGAACTATGAATAATTGCAAACACAACAAAGTATTAACTTATTCAATATCTGCTAACATGGCAATATCTAACAATACTTTACATAACCTATCATATCTAAAATACTGAACTACAAATAATTGCTAACATTAACAAAAGTATAACTATCTAATCATTTGGACTAGCCTAACATGCCCAACACACCTAACCAAATTAATAACTTTTTATCATATCTAAACATATCAATATCAAACAAACATTGAACATAATTTCTACCAAAACCTAAAAAAAAATTTCATATTCCTAAATAAACCTTAAGATTATTAAAAATGAATAAACGTAACATGAAAAAAGTTTTAACTTATCAATACTGCTAAAATAATAATAATGTAACAATAATTTTACATAACCTAAACCTATCAAACATACTAAATATGAATATACGCTAACATTAGCAAAGTTCACTACCTATCAATGGTAACTACCTAACATCTACCCAACCAAAAAGTTAAAACTAACCCTTACTTTTCCTTAAATATATATATAATTATATATATATATATATATAATATATATATATTATATATTAGATATATATATATATATATATAGAATTATATATAATAATATATAATTATATAGTATGTATATATATTTATATATATATATAAGTATATATATATTATATATAATATAATATATAATATATATATATATATATATATATATATATATATATAACATATATATATATATATATTATATATTTTAGAGATATATATATAATAATATATATTATATATATATCTATATTATTATATATATATATTATATATATATATATATATATATATTATATTATATTATATATATAATATAGGATTTCAATGTTAATTTAACATTAACCAGTAATATTTAACAAAACCTACAAAAATCTAACCATAACCTAGCCTATCTAAACATACCGAACTATGAAAAAACGCTATGAAGAAAAATGTTTTAGCTTTCAATATCTGCTAACATAGCAATATCTACACAATACTTAACATATCTAACCTATCCAACCTACTAAACTTTGAATAAACGCTAACATTAATAAAGTTCACTACCTATCAATGGTAACTAATCTAACATTACTCAGCAAAACTTAGCCTAACCCTAATATTTTCAATCATATATATATATATATATATATATATATATATATATATATATATATATATAATATATATATATAATATATATAAATATATATATATATATATATATATATATATAAATTTTCAATGTTAATTTAACATTAACATATTAATATCTAACAAAAACTAACCAAATTTATCATGACCTAAATTATCTAACAAACTTAACTGTGAATAAATGCTAACATAAAAAAGTTTTACTTGTTAATATCTGCTAGCACAGCAATATCTAACAATAATTTACATGAGCTAGCCTATCAAACCTATTAAACTATAAATAAATGCTAATATTAACAAAGTTCTCTACCTATCAAAGGTAACTAATCTAACATTACCCAACAAAAATTAAATTAACCCTACTTTTTTCTACAATATCTATAACAAATTAATGTCAATTTATCATTAAGATAGTAATATATTACAGAACAACAAAACTTATAATAACCTAAAATTTATAATATACTGAACCACGAATAACTGCCAACATAACAAAACTTTAGCTAATAAAAATCCGCTAATTTAGCAATATTTAACAATACTTTACATAACCTAATCTATCTAGTCTACTAAACTTCGAATAAATATTAACATTATCAAAGTTCCCTACCTATCAAAGGTAACTAACGTAACACTATCCAACAACACATAACCTAACCCTACTTTTTACATCATCAATATTTGTTATCATAGTATTATCTAAAAAAAAACTAGCAAATATGGCATAATCTAACCTAGCTAACATGTAAAACAACGAATAAATAATGCTAACATTAACAAAGCCCCTTACCTATCAACGGTAACAAATCTAATATTACTCAACAAAACTTAACCTACTTTTCCTATCAAATCTATGACACATTAATGCTAATTTATCATTAACATAGTAGTATCTAACAAAACCTAATTTTTTTAGAAAACCCCAACCTATCTAACCTCCTGAATTACGAATAACTACTAACACAAACAAAGTTTTTAATTTTTCAATAAAGATAACAAAAAATAAGACGATCTAATCTAAGAACATAATATAACTACCCCTAGAATACCTTATGTACGAATAAATGCTAATATTGACAATGTTGTGTTATTATCAATTCAGATATCATAGCAATACCTGACCTAACCTAACAAAATAATCTAACATAACCTAGAGTACATAACAAACGGAACTATCAATACGTGCCAACGTTTCTAAAGTTCCTAACATATCAATACGGTTCACCTTCAATTAATTATCTAACCTAGCAAAGTAGTTTAAAATGTATACCTTAAATCGCCATAATCTACCAAAACTGAGCAAAGTGATCATTACCCAACATACTAAACTATGAATAAATTCTAACATTAGCAAAGTATCCATCCTGCCAAAGGCATTAACATTTTGAACTAACCCTACTTTTTCAATCATATCATTATCGGCTAACATAGTAATATCTAACAAAACTTTAACATTTCCTAAAAAAAATGAAATAGTACAACCTAACAGATCTAACCTTCTGAACTACAAATAAATTTTACAATGAACAAAGTCCCGACCCATTACTGTTACGTTAACGAAATTTTATACCATTTCTAAACATCTAGCATTTACCTAACATAACCGTTACATATATTCCTATGAAAAGCATAACAAACAAGCCCATGTGTACATTACCGAAACCAAATGTGTCAAATGTATGACGTTATTTCCACAACGTCATACACTGTATTTCGTTCAGACATTAATTTAATTTAGTTTCTCTTTAGTTAAATCTACATATTTTTTAATATCATTTTCTTTGCAAACTGTAACTATAATAATTTTTTTTTTTTATTTTGAAAATTTGCGAATTTTTTTTTTCAAACTTTAAATTTTTAATAAAAGTTTGTATGTCATTATTAAATTAGTAATTTTTTTGATAAGTTAATTTTTTCCCACAAAGTTTTAAAATTTTAATTAAAAATTTGTTCTATTGACCCTAAGGGAGTAAAGCAGTAAATCAGTAACGCAAACTACCTTCCCGTGGTTTGACTTACTGCTTTATTGCTTTACTGTTTTAGGGTAAATAAAAAAAATTAAAAAATAAAAACAAAAAATTAATCAAAGAATTTAAACTTTTTATTCAAAATTTAAACTTTAAAAAAAAATTAGTTTGAAAAGCCGGCAGATTCAACTCAGTAATTTTTTGTTAAGCCTTTGTTTAAACAGCTTTGTTAAAATCATTTTAACTTCTGTAATAAGGAAAATATTTAAACAAATTATATATCATTAAAATCACAACATTTTAAATTTCATTCGTATCTTGATTTCATGTCTTAATTTGACCTTTTTAACCTGTGCTGTAAGGTCAAAGTTCATTCAACTGTAAAAATCTAAAAATTGAGTTTTCTTAATAAATAAGTCGTTTACAGAACTGAATTATTTAAGGTTTGATCAAATTTTGCATTGAGCTTCATGATATATATATATATATATATATATATATCATATATATATTGATGTATACTATAACTATATATATATATATATATATATATTTATAATTTTATAAAAAATATTAGATAGATATTTATATATATATATATATATATATATATATATATATATATAATATATATATATATATATATATATATATATATATTATATATATATATATATATATATATATATATATATATATAGTATATTATATATATATATATATATATTATTTATATATTATATATATATATTAATATATATATATATAATATATATATATATATATTATATGATATTATATATATATATATAATATTATTAGTGAGGACGATTAATCGTAATCGGAATCGGAATCGGAAGAATCGGCTGTTTTTCAGGTCGGAATCGGAATCGGAATCGGCAAAATGTTACCGATTCCTTGACCGATTCTTTGGTATACAATCTGAAAATAATTTTTATATTCGATCTTTATATTATTTCAAGACAATATTTCGAAGGCTGCCGTATTGATTTTTAATTTTCAGTTCTTCCTGAATTCTATTTAATTAAAGAAACTGCATTGAGCGGCGCATTCTTTACGTGAGCCTAAGATATCATGTTAGGATTTTCAGACAGGCTGACATTTGGCAATGTTTCGTTGTCATGTATATGTAATATGTTTTGATAATTATATTCACCTGTGAACTCGTAAGTGAGCAGTGAAATATGCACTGTAGCATGTAATATGTGGAAGTATTGAATATAAAAATGCTATTCCTTCGAGTTTCACTTTTGCACGTATCATCACACAGCATCTAATAAAGTGATTGTTTCTTCAAAATGTTATTGAAGAATTCAATATTCCTGCTAATAAAATTCATGCTTATAGTAAGGGATAACGCACCTAATATTGCTGCAGGAGTTACACAAGCAGAATTCCAGAAATTACCTTGCTTTTACACTCTTTGACACTAGTTCCCAATGATGCCATATTTGAACAAGAACGTAAAAAAATATACGCCATATGCAAAAATAACGTAGTTCCATTTTAATCACTCGCCCCCAAGCTATTTCCAAGTATGAAGAATAGCAAACTAGATTAAATTACCACAGCACAGATTTATGCAGGATATTACAACCAGGATGTAATAGCCAGTATCATATGATTTCAAAAATTTGAAAAAAAGACGGCTCTCATTTCATTTTGCAGTGATCATTAAAAACCTGTATGCTTAGAAACAATGGAAAGTTCTTGAAAAATTGCCATAAAATACTTAAAAAATTTGTTGATTGTACAAATTTATTGACCACAAGGAATCAATGGGATCGGCAATAATCCCAAATATCAAAAAATGACTTGCATTTTTTTTTTTGGAAAAGAGTCAGAAAAAGGACTATTTGAGGACTTGGGTCTACAGTATCAGCATGGAAAAATTTAAAAAAAAAATTCAGCATTTACTTTACTGATAAGAATCTTGTGCTTGCTACATCTTGATCCACGCTTTAAAATTACATTCCTTGAGATGATATATAACCAATATAAAAAGTGGAAATATGTCTTAAGCAATGGATGTGCGAAGATATATGTAGTATAAAGGAAAGGAAAACAGTTTCGTCTACTTTAAACCAGTTTTCAGATTGAGCCACAAGGAATCAATGGCATCGGCAATAATCCCAAATATGAAAATGATTTGCATTTTTTTTTGAAAAGAGTCAGAAAAAAAGAACTATTTGAGGGAAATACGTTTTCAGTATCAGCATGGAAAATTCAGTAAAAATAGATTCAGCATTTACTTTACTGATAAGAAACTGATAAGAATCTTGTGCTTGATCCACGCTTTAAAATAACATTGAAGATGATTATAACAATATAAAAGTGGAAGATATTCTTAAGAAATGGATGTGCGAAGATATAGTTGCATAAAGACAAGGAAACAGTTTCCACTACTCTAAACCAATTTTCAGATTTTTTCTCATTTATCAACAGAAGGTGGCGAAAAAAGTGATGATGAGAGAATATCTTAACTTCAGTTTTGAAATTGAGTTTTTCGGTATTTAAAAGAGGAAGGCATTCGTTGTATTTAGCTTAGACGCTTTTTTATCTGGCGAATTATTTTCATATATGGAAAAAAATTGAGAGTATAAAAGTAGAAATCAGGCCAAGAACGGCAATATGGTGCCTTAGCAATCATCAGCATGTCCCTTACAAATTAATGGTGGTCATCGAATAAAGGAACCTTTCAGCATTTGGGTGTCTTGCTAGAAAATATTAAAGCTCGTCCCCTTTTCCGTGGAAAGTAAAGACTCTTCAGAATTGAAGGATCAATTTATTCTCTAAAAAAAATCGGATTGCACTCAGAAACGGGAGAAATTTATGTTTTTGCACTACAACTTAAGGGTCATTGATTTAACTACAAATAATTAATTATATTTTTGCTTCAAGATCATTTACTTTTGTCATTTTACTAAGGATTCATTTTACAATAACAAAAGAAAAAAGAAAATCTTTATACTTTTGTAAGATTTTTAATTATTGCTATTATTTTCCAGTGGCTAAATAAATAAAAAAGGTAATTAACTAATTATTTCTTTAGCAAAGATAAAATATAGAGAATTCTATAACATTAATTTATAGGTTTTAAATATCAAAATTAGTTGATTAGCAAAAATTACGGCATATGTATATCTATTTCAAAAAGGTTTATATATATATATATATATATATATATATATATATTATATATATATTTTGTAGATTTATATATATCTACCCCCATATATCTGGGCTTTTGAAGACCAGATCACAAATTTAATCCACATTTCTTCCTGCTTCCAAACAAATCTCTGGCGCGGTACCACTTTCGTCATCGATTAGTTTGGAAGTAGCAATGAATAGTGAATAAATTTGTATATATATTATATATATATATATATATATATATATATACTGGGGGTCTCGTGTGGGACGAGAGGAATCTCTATATATATATACAAGGAATGAAGAATAATTATTGACTCTGTAATATACTGCTATAGACCGAATGTCCATAAAAGAACCGAGTTTTATTTTATGATGATTTTGGGGACGAAAAAGTTTTGTTGTTTATTAAATTTAAATCGAAATTTATTTTCAATATGTTCTTATTGAAAATTTACTGAGTTTATTTTTAAAAGTAAGTCGCTTCGATGTTTGAGATTATAATTTTTTATTACGTAGTAATTTCTGAATTTCCGAATATGTGTAATCACGTTATCGAACAAGATGTAGTATAATTTTTCGAAGTTGAAAAATATATATTTTCGGAAGTGGACAGAGATGAAAAAAACTCTGTCAATTTCCGAAGATAATGAAACAATAATAACAACAATACTTGTTGTGAGATAACGGTAACAATAACAGTATACTACTAAGACTTTCTATAATTAGTTACTAACGAAAGCAATAATAAGAATAATAATAATAATTAATAATAATAATTAATAATAATAATTAATAATAATATAAAATCAATAATAATAGAAAGCAGTATACTAGCTACAATATAATAATAATAATAATAATAATAATAATAATAATAATAATAATAATAATAATAATTATTATTAATAGTAATTATAGTAATAATTTACTAACAAGAAATTATTAATGTAGAATAGTCTTCTTGAAGACACAAAGGTGTCCAAGTAGAATACAGTCTCCAATGCTAATAACTTTACTTTGGGTTCTTATTGCGTTTCACCTCTAGTACAGAGAGCGGAGTATGCAATGAAGAATCCAAGAAGCAAATGTTTACTTATGGACACTATTTATTACTACTTAGACAGGGGTGAAGCCTCTGTCTGGGGATTTCTAATATTTGCTCCACCACCAGGAATACTAAGATTACCAAAACCACTATAATTACAGTTTATCATGCACGGAAACTTTTGACAGCGCAAAATGTCACACAAATTCCAAAAAAACTCGCTATGTTTTACCTAATTAATTTTATTATTTCACGACAAATTTAGGGATGTATATATATATATATATATACATCGGAACATCAACTGATGGTTGGTAATATAAAAATTATAATTTATACTCTGCAAATATTAAATTTCAATATTTGAAGCGAACACAATCGTAAATTACAATTCCGACCTGTTCACATTCGTGATGTATTTCTGAGACCGCGTGACATTAAGAGCGCGTGACATTAAGAACGCGTGACATTGAAGTCGTGTGACATTGAAGTCGCGTGACATTGAAGCCGCGTGACATTGAAGCCGCGTGACACTTTTTATTTTTTAATTTTCTATTATTTTCTGATAAATATTTATGGGTTTATGTATATTTTCTAACAAATATATATATAAGGAGTGATTTCCAATTACAATATTTAAAGGGGGAATGTTACAATGACATTTTTACGATGAATTTTACTCTTTCAATTTCTACGTTTTTGTTTACTTTTATTCACTCTATATTAAATTTTTCCCAAAATCTTTTACTTTTCAATTTTTCCCTTTAGCTTTTTTGCTTACTTTTTTGAGTGCGATTTTAAATATTTGCATGTATAAAAAAAATAAACAAAAATTCAGTGTACATCACGTTGGAAAAAAAAGGGTGTGTGTAAATATCATACTTTTAAGCTTTCACCGAAAAAAGAGGGAGAATAAAAGAATAGATAAAAACCTCGAAGATTTCTTCCACCTATCAATAAAACTGGACATCTAAATTTAAGACGAAATAAAAAAGTTAGGTTGAAAGGTGATTGACGCGGATTTTTAATATTCAGTGATGAAAACCGAATGACTAAAAAAACGTGGGCCAATCGAATTTAATTCAACCTTGAGAACTATTCTATAAGAAATGTATCAATATTGTATAACAACTCGTGGGTCCACTGTTCAAGTTGAATTATTCTGACTGGAACAACTCAACAAGAAGAGACTGATTTGTTATACAACATCAAAACACTTATCAAAAATTAATATGTATACGAAACAAAAAACTATTGCCTTTTTTGCTAACATCTGCAAGGAGAGAAGGGTTGGTCAGATGACCGTTAGTGGGGATCCCTAAGTTTGTCCAGAAAGGCTTTATGATGACATACCTACACAAATTTCCTAAAAACACCATTTAACGGAAGGAAGGTTTTCAATTCTCCGCTGTTGATTTATAAAAAAAAAGAATCAAAACAGCCCTAAATTAAACATCGGTAAGACGCCTCCAAAATGGCGCGGAACCTCTAAAATATGAAAGGTAGAGACCCGTCTTAAGGATAGGCCTCGATGAAAGATGTTAAGCTACTCGATACTGCATTGAAAATGATCTCGTAGAATTTCTTTCGACTCGGAAATGCAAAATATGGGACAGAGTCTACTGAGCGTGCAGTAATTAAGAAAAGTGATTGGAATCAGCCGCGCACGACGCTTTATAGTTCACGAAAAGGACGCCGAGGAGTTGGCGATAAGTAATTAATTAAATAAACCTCAATTTTAATTATTAACGTTTAAACAACAAATTTACTATCAAAAGATAGCAAATTTAAAACTATATATTAAATAAATAAATTTGTTGAATAAGCTAATTTAGATTTATTGTAAAAATCATTAGAAGTTTACAAAGGAAACTTTTGGCAACAATCACATGTTGTTAACTCGTGATTTTTACTTCCATAGAAATTACTTAATAATTGTAATTTTGTAATTAATGATAATTACCAATTTTAACAATAATCAAAAGAACCAGTGTTCTTTTCTGATTAATTTGGTATAAATTTTATTTCTCTCGGATAACTTTGAGCTAAAATATGTCACAATTTCAATATAGAAAAATGTTTTTTTTGACCTAAAAAAAACTTGACCTTTCATTTCGAAAAGGTAATGACATTTATACAAGTAAAAAAAGGAATGTCTTAAGACCATTTGACTATAATCAAGCCTAGACATTTATAGAACCGAATGGCTAGGGAAGAGAAAAATTCTAAGTGGACATTTCTTCCATTTCAAAGCCTTATTTGTTTCAGGTGACTCTGAAATGTTCGATAATTATTAAAATATTACTACTTGAACAATATTAAAATTTAATCAAAATTAGTTCTATCGCTTTTGTATAATTAAGGGAAGTTTGAAATTTCAAAACGTTGTCAAAAGGAATTTAAATTGTAAACCGGTTTTTTGTATCAGTTTCATTTTTCTCAATTTGTGGAAGAAAGGAGTTATTATATTATATATATATATAACTATATATATATACTATATAATATATATAATATATACATTGAAATATACATTCCTTTTGTGGGCTGAAAAATTGGTATGTAATAGTCTTTTTGACATGAATAGAAGATCCGGTAAATATTTTTAACAAAACTAACAGGGGGGGGCTCAAGCCCTTAACCCATTTTTAGGGGTTACAAAGTAACCCGGGTCCCAAACTTGAACGTTTACATTTAATAATTAAATGAATTAATATGTGAATTTCAAGGCTAACCCAATATATAAGGATTACTTTACTCTTATGAGGCCTTTATCAGACTACGGTATTGAAAATTTTGAAATTTCTCGGTGCAAAATTGCACCGACTCTCAGAGAAGTTTTTATAATAATTTTAGTTTTTATTATAAAAGTGATCGATTAGGATTCATTATTTACAAAAATTTAAAGGAAAGACGATGACTAGAGCATTCACAATTCCCTTGATCACGATCGCAAATTAACCACTCGCGAATCCAGTCATCAAAACCCAAAAGGAAAACTGGCCACAAGTGGCGAATGAAGTAATTTAAAATAAATTACGACATTAAATTCCCCAGCCAAAGGAACCAACAGAAAAAATATGATTTGTTTTCGTAAGCTTTAGTGAAAGAAAATACAGTAAATAAGTATACTTTTCATTCGCCAGTGAACTGTGTCTGAAGGAAAGGATGTTTGAGGGGGTCGGTAGTGGGTCACACTCGACATATGTAATATAACTTAACTCTCACGTCTTGCATACTCTAGTTTCAAAATATCACCACTAACAGAAGGTAATGACATTGATTAAAAGGGGAGTGGTTTCCCTTTCCTTTTTTAAGGATAAAGGTGGGTTAATAATCCCGAACCACCAACAGTATCAAGTCAAGGGAATTACGGAAACCCTTCCCCCAAAGAAATTTCCATCCCAAGACTACTGTTTCTCGAAGAATATTATAAGGTCATCACCTTTAGTTCTGAGAGTAAATGCATTTTGAAACGAATATACAAGGCACTTGAAATTACATTACACAGTCAGTATGTCCCGGCACACACACCCTGAAGGAAGAAAACCCATTATGCCGTACAAAATGAGCTTAAATACTTATAGAAAATAACGGGGACACTGGTGAGAGGAATACACAGTTCACGTTTGAATTAAAGTATAAGTAAGAAATTTTAAAAGATTATATTATTTTGTTCAATAGCAAAAGAAGTTATATGATAAGTTTTTTGATGTTGTCTAAATGGATAATAAGGTTGTCGTCGAAGCTTATTTCGAATCGAATATAGCTTTGATCCGACGGGAAGCCAGGATGTTAGCCTGGCGGCGATTCCTAGGGGGAGAAATTGATGTTGTGGGTGATTCTTTTTCAGCGGAAGAATCATAAATATTACTATGAATTTCCAAAGGGTAAAGATGAATGACTGCGCGAGTAATTTCACCTGTTCTCGTACTCAAGGAAACCGATCGTACATAGCCATCAGGGGAAGTATGTAAAACTTTTACAATTCCCAATTTCCATTTTAAACGGGGACCGTCATCTTCCACCAGGACGACGTCACCGACAGTTACATTTGGGCGATCAGATTTATTGTAAGATTGCCTTAAATTTAACAAATAATCCTTTTCCCATTTAATTTTAAATTTATTTACAAGGGAGAGGATGTATTTGTAACGTTTACCAATTTTTATAGGATCTAAATATGTAGGATCCATTTCAATAAGTTCCTCTGGAACGGGGAGTGAGTTTAATTTATGCCCTGTTAATAAATGAGAAGGGGTGAGTGGTTCCTCACTATGGAGGTCATCCCCTACAAAGGTGAGAGGACGGCAATTCAAAACCGCCTCTACTTCAATTATAATAGTATAAAATTCATCATAAGTGATGAGGGCATTAGTAAGGGTACGTTTCAAATGGAGTTTGGTTAATCCAATGAGACGCTCAAAAAATCCTCCGTAGTGGCTGCTACGAGCAGGATTGAACCTCCATGTAATGGAGTATTGATTAAAAAATTGTTTTACTGATGGTAAACTATGTAACTGTTTCAAATAATCAGATGAAGCATGGAAGTAAGTAGCGTTATCTGAGTAAACAACAGAGGGAACACCACGTCTACCCATGAAGCGGCGGAATGATCTCAAAAAAGATTCTGTGCTATTGTCTAAAACGAGCTCGAGATGGACTGCTCGAGTCGTTGCACAGGTAAATAATACGATATAACATTTTGAAGTAGCTGTTTTTGAAGTTTTAATTATAAAATGACCTGTCAGGTCAACTCCCAAAATAGTAAATGGCTTGGTGTTAATAACTCTTACTTTAGGCAAAGCAGCCAGAGGGGCAGACCTAAAGTGAAGAGCTTGCAAACGTTTACACAAAATACATGGTCTTGTGACCTTTTTAATATTAGTTCTCATATGGGAAAAATAATACTTTCTGCGTATTATTAAAAGGAGCTCAGAGGTTCCTAAATGATGAAAGGACATATGGGTGTCCCATATGATGAGTTTTATTAAATGATGATTATTTGGGAGTAAATAAGGGAATTTGGTGTCATAAGGTAGGAAGGAGTTTCCTAACCTTCTATCGCACCTGAGTATACCATTTACTAATATAATATTAAGCGTTTACACAGATGTGTAGGGCGTTTTTTATTTTTTAAAACAGTTCTAATTCAACTTGAAAATGCAAAACTTTGCATATATTGATCCAATATGACTCAGAAATTTGTTTCTCCTCAATGGAGAGTTGGGGAGAATTCAGGTTTTATAATTGATTTATTCAAAAGGGATTTATTTACAGAATTTTTCAAATTATTATGAACCTGAATACTAAAGCTGTTATTTTTACAATTTTATTATAAGATGAATAATTCTCACTGTTCAGTATACTTTCAACAGGAGTGACTGTCACAGCTGAGATTATTAAATTTTCTTCTTCATTTTGTGAAGAGGAAGGATGTTCCCTCCAGACTGGCCAGTCTGAGGGATTTAAGAGCCAAGTTGGACCTGATGTCCATAAATCAGAAGCTAAATATTTACAATCTGACCCGCGGGAAGCAAGGTCAGCGGGGTTGTCCTGTGTAGGGACATATTTCCACTCTATAGAGGGAACGTTTTTCCGAATCTCGTCCACCCTGTTCTGGTTAAAGGTGGGGAGTTGTTTTTGGGAGAAAATCCACTGCAAGGTGACTTGACTATCACACCAAGCATATATTTTCTCAAAATTTAATACATTTTCAAACGTTTCTAGTATAAATTTTAACATGCGAGATGATAGTAGAGCTCCCATAAGTTCTAATCGGGGGATGGAAAGCTCTTTAATGGGGGATACTTTAACTTTTGATAATAATATTTTTGAAATGGGTGTTGAGTCTACACAAGAGACTACATACACCACAGTACCGTATGCAGAGCCAGATGCATCGGAAAAGGCGTGGAGTTCCACATTAATTGAATATATAAGTTGCCTGGGCAACTTTAAGTTTAAACATTGTTCAAATTGAACCACAAGTGATCTCCATTCTTTTTGAAGATCATTGGGGATCTTGTGGTCCCAGTCAAGTTTTAATTTCCAAATTTTTTGTAAAAGCATTTTGCCTCTTATAACCACGGGTGACAAAACACCAAGAGGATCAAAAGCAGATGCAACATTATGCAATATTTTACGTTTGGTATTGGCTTCTGGGTCGAAGCTACGAGTGGGGTAAGACATGGTATCCGAAGAGGTATCCCATTCCATACCTAAAATTTTCAAACAAGGTTCTTCTATGCCCAATTCTTCCTCTTGAAACATAGAAGCAGCGAGAGATGAGTTGGAAGCCCACTCTCTTAAATTTAAACCAGCCTCTGCAAATAAGTTACCTGTTTCTAAAAAATTGTTTTATTTCCTCTTCGGTGTCAAATTGTCCACCGGAAGAACGATTAATACTACAGCTAAATTTTGTTCTAATTGGCATCTTGTATGGCCCGTTTGGGATTTTATTTACAATGGTGATTGGAGCATTGCTTGCCAATAAAAATGGACAACAAGTGCTCCAAACTGAGTACTGATCTTAACCATATATGTTACTGATAGGCGATGGGTCTGAGGGTCTCTGACCTCATAGGAAACGAGTTGAATCTCGATCCTTTTCTGACAAAAACGAATCCCTAAGCAAAAGCCTTTTCCAATGATCTGAGGAAACTTCGCGTACCTTTTTTATTCTACAATTTTAATAAATAATGTTTCCCAGATTGTTATCAGGTAGACCACTGTCGTTCATGGCTAAGAACAGAAATTTAAGACTTAGGGTTATTGGAATGCAGCAGTCATAAACTAAACGAAGTTTAGTTGTAGAGGAATTTTTGCGGCACCCCATGATGGGGTAAGTAATGTAACTTGGCTTCAGGATGGAGGGGGTGGATGGTTTTACTTCCTCGATGAAGTCAAGGGACAGCTGTTCCTTTATCACATCGTTGTAAGATTTTAATAGTTCGGGTTCAGTCCTGAGCCGTTTTAACACACTATAAAGTCGACGTTTCGACAATGAATAATTATCTGGTAAAGTGGGATGATTTGTACGCCATGGCAATGATACTACATATTTCCCATTTATAAAGCGCAAATTTTCTTTAAATGATTCAAGGGTAGTTTTTTCAGCTAAAGTAAACTGCTCATCAGGTAATATTCCAATATGGGAGAGAGACCATAAACGATCGAGGTCGTCTATGGAGTTTTTGTTATATTCCTCTTCTGTAATCACAGAAGGAGGGGGGATAGGGTCCTCAGCCGAGGAATTATTTTTTTTCTATATTATTTACTAAAGCAGAATCAGTATTGGAAGCTTCAGTCTTGCAAGCAGAATAAAATATTTTATCAATATTTTTAAGGTATTGTGCAGAGTCTCACAAGTCTCAGAGGAGACAAAATTCATATTTTTTGTACTTTTCGAGGGGAAATTAATTTTTTCAGAAAGGATGATGTCAATTCACCCTCAACCTCAGTTGAGGCTAAAATTCATATATTATGTGATTCTTTTAATGGGGGGATGTGGAAAACAATCCAACCACAGCCCTCGTCGAGGCGACAAACCTTAAAACCTATTCACTAAGCTAATATTTAGTTCCTCTTGGAAAAATATGAAAGTTGGGATGCGCATATTTACGAACTTCCCTCCCTTCGGCTATCTCGGAAGGCGAGGTGAAGGATTAAATCTAAAAGAGTCCTCTTGCCTCAGTATAGAGACGGGAGGATTTTCACTTAAAGCTATATGGTTTTCTATCCTCCCTCATTATAGGGAGAAGCAAGAAATGATTCAACATATTATATTGATCAGAATGACTAAAAACCTATTATGGATTCAAAAAAAAAAATCTTGCGTCACTTCACTAGCACGCACCCCTAAAAGAACATACACATAGTGAAAATCTGTGAAAATCAGATCTATACGCCACAATTCCGAAGAATATAGCACCAAACAGTCATCCCTGCGTCACAATTACTCGTCACACCACCACTTCACACACACCACCTCTGGTATATATTCCACATGCACCCCACAATGCTTAATATACCCTCATCTCACTTAGCGTTTTACAATCCAACAGCACCCCTCACCCTTCAATTCGGATTTGATCTGCATCATTTCCTCATATCATTGTAACCCAGCAGATATCACAAAGCATTCCAACCAACATAAGCATCGGCTGGCTCATGCTGTAGCATGTCGAGCCATACTAGACATCACCATCCTCCAGTTCGCGCATCAATGCATGACCCAAGACCTCAATGTCCGTAATAAACAATACCACCTAGAATCACTAGCCTTGGCACTTCGGCACTAAGGGATAATATGACAATTTCCTCGCACACCCTGAGAGGGAACTACATCACGATATGCGTTATATGTCTAAGAGCCCATTGTTACCGTTGTGGCATAATAATCCATACTAAAGCCCAGGTATTTATAGAATCGTTAACAACGGCATATGCGAAGATCCAGCGATCTATACTACTATTACTCTACTCCTCTATCATACCTCCTCTCGTGTTACGCTATATACATGCTTCTCATCCAAAGCTCATTCATCCTCTGCACAGCATAGAGATATAGATGTCATTCCAACGATCTTAAAACTACCTGCCTTGTAAAGACCACACAACATGCTCAGACAAAGCCGATCACCCCTTGCAATCCGGTTATTCCAACTTCAGATGTTATTACGGACATTGGCTTACTCCTCGGATCCGACAACCTCCCCCATTTTCTCAATCATATGAGAAATAAACAATGTAAATTTTGTAAAACCAATGTAGGTAATATTATTTGTCTATCCCTCTGATTGCTAAACCATCGGCACACCCTACGTCACTGCCCACTTGATCTCGTCCGCACAACTCTTCGTTACCCCTAACAATTTAATTGAATCTAACAAGTTTTCCACATAATCTTATTTCACGCCCAAATAGTAAGAAGTATCGGCCATTTTAACCGCCGATACCGATACCATCAAAAAATGGCCGATACTACCGATACCGATACCGATCGACTATCGTACATCCAAATTTATACATATATATATATAACTTCTTTCTTATTCTTTCCTTTATTCTTCCTTTGTTTTCCCAAGAATGGAGTAAGGTGCGTGACGAAGCATCGCGGGAAAAGAAGAAAAGCAGTAGAAGAGATGACCATAGTCGTAAAAAAAGCCCAGCACTTACCGCCCCCTCGTACCATAACTTAGCCGAGAACTCATCGCAGTACTGAAAAATCCACCCTAAAAGCCTTCAAATGTGCGACAGCCGATATGGACCCCTACACTAGTGTAGAATCGTCAGTGTTAAGGTTCATCCCGGTGGCCCAAACTTCACCCTTTGTGGCTGTCTAGGCGGCGACTCGATTCTCACAGTACAACTCATTGTATCACTTTCATTTTCGCGCCCCCCGAAGAGTCCACAATATTTCTGCAACTCCGATATTAGCTTCTTTAGTCCATACTTCTAATCATCACTGAGATTATTTATCATTCTTCTTTCATCCCCTCATTTACATTGAGGAGCTGCAGAACACCCATTTTCGCTTAAAGTGAAAATACCTTTCAACCATCTACTTTATACCTGACGGGTTCACTTGCACTCTTTTAAACATTTAACATCCTTCAACTCTCCCCATCGAACGATGCGTAGGGTGTTAGGTTGGAAGGTATATAATGCCAAGACATCAACTATAACATATTTTATAATCCCCAAGAGGAATATCTTTTATATATCATGCGTATATACGTGTCAGAGTTCTTGTCTCCAGCCCTCGGGTGCACGTTCACCCTTAGATCAGACAAAGTTGTCTTGTCTTCCCACCCCATTTACAGATGTACCACAAAATAGGAATTTTATCCATCAACTCAGACCCGGTTGAGTGCATGTGAAATCTATCACCTTTCTCTGAAAAAATTATTGCACCCTCGAAAAGTATACATAATAATATGAATTTTCCATTCTCACTAGATAGCTATGTGAGAACTCTCCACCAAACACTTAAGCAACAATACTTTTACTCAACAAATACTATTTTTTCTACTTGTACTTTCCTACTGTAACGCATTCTATTAACTGCCCTTCCTGTGCTTTAGTAAATAATTATCTTAGCGACAAATACAATAATTCCCTCGAGAGGTGCACCTATCTCCCCCTCCTTCTGTATTACAGACAAGAGGATGTATTAACACGAAATCTCCCATTAGATGTACCTCGTATCGTATTAGTGGTCTCTCTCCCATATTGAATATTACCTGATGAGCTAGTTTACTTTTTTATGCTGAGTAATAAATATCTCTACTCCTTTGAACATCACTACACATAAAGACATTTGACGCTTGTCAAAATCAAATACTGTAGATAGATCGATTGCTCATGGCTGTCCCAAATCTATCCCATACTAATTACACAGCAATAATTATTCATGTCGAATTACGTCGGACATTATTAGTATAGTCGTTTTAAAACGGATCAGGATTCTCTAATCCCGAATTCCACGTAACATTCTAAATATACTTTATCAAAACGATGTCGATCTAAAACAACAGCTATCTCCTTCCTATCATACGTAGAGAAGAACTAAACACCTTCCACCCCCCTCCATCCTGAAAGCCAAGTACTTAGCGTTACACCCATACATCTGGAGGTGAGATACGCACAAATCTCCTCTACAAGATAATAGAACTTCGTTTGTATTCATGCCTGCCTCCACATACACACTTAATAACCGCTTCCCTTTACAAGTTTACACACAAATTTTCTAGCGTGTTACACAGTTTATTGCCGGCTCCTACCCCTTCTTGCCATAATATCAAGCAATCTGGGAACTATGATCTCATACTAATCTACATATTCTTGAGAGATTCATACACAAGTTCACACTATATCTCATCCAACACAATAACCAAAACAGTAAAAAACGGCATATTAAAGATATCCTCAGACAGTATTGCAATAAATGCTCCTTAGTCCTCTTAGGCGTGCGACCTCTCGGTTTTGTCTAGAAAAACGGATCTAAGAACTTCAACTCAACGATCTTCCTAGGTGGGTCCTAGACCGGACCCTCAGCACCCAATCGCAATATAGTCCCACATATGAGTTCAAATCAGTACTATTGGAGCAACTGTGTAGTTCCATCTCCCATTGAGCAGCTATGCCTCCCTCCACCATGTAAATACCAATTCCCAAACCCGCATCAACTTGGCGATGCCATATTACAGATACCCCATTTATGTAGATTAATCATCTTCGTACAGTTCCGACACGAAGAGAATAAAAACCATATATTTTTAGAAACCAGGCTCCCTTAGTACTTGCAGAGCGTCTGTTTAAATTTAAGGAGTGGCTTCCATAACTCATCTTCTCGCTGTTCTAGCTTTCAAGAGGAAGAATTGGGCATAGAAGAACCTTGTTTATTTTAGGTATGGAATGGGATACCTCTTCGGATACCATGTCTTACCCCACTCGTAGCTTCGACCCAGAAGCCAATACCAAACGTAAAATATTGCATAATGTTGCATCTGCTTTTGATCCTCTTGGTGTTTTGTCACCCGTGGTTATAAGAGGCAAAATGCTTTTACAAAAAATTTGGAAATTAAAACTTGACTGGGACCACAAGATCCCCAATGATCTTCAAAAGAATGGAGATCACTTGTGGTTCAATTTGAACAATGTTTAAACTTAAAATTGCCCAGGCAACTTATATATTCAATTGATGTGGAACTCCACGCTTTTTCCGATGCATCTGGCTCTGCATACGGTACTGTGGTGTATGTAGTCTCTTGTGTAGACTCAACACCCATTTCAAAAATATTATTATCAAAAGTTAAAGTATCCCCCATTAAAGAGCTTTCCATCCCCCGATTAGAACTTATGGGAGCTCTACTATCATCTCGCATGTTAAAATTTATACTAGAAACGTTTGAAAATGTATTAAATTTTGAGAAAATATATGCTTGGTGTGATAGTCAAGTCACCTTGCAGTGGATTTTCTCCCAAAAACAACTCCCCACCTTTAACCAGAACAGGGTGGACGAGATTCGGAAAAACGTTCCCTCTATAGAGTGGAAATATGTCCCTACACAGGACAACCCCGCTGACCTTGCTTCCCGCGGGTCAGATTGTAAATATTTAGCTTCTGATTTATGGACATCAGGTCCAACTTGGCTCTTAAATCCCTCAGACTGGCCAGTCTGGAGGGAACATCCTTCCTCTTCACAAAATGAAGAAGAAAATTTAATAATCTCAGCTGTGACAGTCACTCCTGTTGAAAGTATACTGAACAGTGAGAATTATTCATCTTATAATAAAATTGTAAAAATAACAGCTTTAGTATTCAGGTTCATAACCAATTTGAAAAACTCTGTAAATAAATCCCCTTTAAATAAATCAATTATAAAACCTGAATTCTCCCATCAACTCTCCATTGAGGAGAAACAAATTTCTGAGTCATATTGGATCAAATATATGCAAAGTTTGCATTTTCAGTCTGAATTAGACTGTTTAAAAAATAAAAAACCCCTTACACATCTGTGTAAACAGCTTAATATAATATTAGTAAATGGTATACTCAGGTGTGATAGAAGGTTAGGAAACTCCTTCCTACCTTATGACACCAAATTCCCTTATTTACTCCCAAATAATCATCATTTGATAAAACTCATCATATGGGACACCCATTTGTCCTTTCATCATTTAGGAACCTCTGAGCTCCTTTTAATAATACGCAGAAAGTATTATTTTTCCCATATGAGAACTAATATTAAAAAGGTCACAAGACCATGTATTTTGTGTAAACGTTTGCAAGCTCTTCACTTTAGGTCTGCCCCTCTGGCTGCTTTGCCTAAAGTAAGAGTTATAAACACCAAGCCATTTACTATTTTGGGAGTTGACCTGACAGGTCATTTTATAATTAAAACCTCAAAAACACAGCTACTTCAAAATGTTATATCGTATTATTTACCTGTGCAACGACTCGAGCAGTCCATCTCGAGCTCGTTTTAGACAATAGCACAGAATCTTTTTTGAGATCATTCCGCCGCTTCATGGGTAGACGTGGTGTTCCCTCTGTTGTTTACTCAGATAACGCTACTTACTTCCATGCTTCATCTGATTATTTGAAACAGTTACATAGTTTACCATCAGTAAAACAATTTTTTAATCAATACTCCATTACATGGAGGTTCAATCCTGCTCGTAGCAGCCACTACGGAGGATTTTTTGAGCGTCTCATTGGATTAACCAAACTCCATTTGAAACGTACCCTTACTAATGCCCTCATCACTTATGATGAATTTTATACTATTATAATTGAAGTAGAGGCGGTTTTGAATTGCCGTCCTCTCACCTTTGTAGGGGATGACCTCCATAGTGAGGAACCACTCACCCCTTCTCATTTATTAACAGGGCATAAATTAAACTCACTCCCCGTTCCAGAGGAACTTATTGAAATGGATCCCACATATTTAGATCCTATAAAAATTGGTAAACGTTACAAATACATCCTTTCCCTTGTAAATAAATTTAAAATTAAATGGGAAAAGGATTATTTATTAAATTTAAGGCAATCTTACAATAAATCTGATCGCCCAAATGTAACTGTCGGTGACGTCGTCCTGGTGGAAGATGACGGTCCTCGTTTAAAATGGAAATTGGGAATTGTAAAAGTTTTACATACTTCCCCTGATGGCTATGTACGATCGGTTTCCTTGAGTACGAGAACAGGTGAAATTACTCGCGCAGTCATTCATCTTTACCCTTTGGAAATTCATAGTAACATTTATGATTCTTCCACAGAAGAAGAATCACCTACAACATCAAGTTCTCCCCCTAGGAATCGCCGCCAGGCTAACATCCTGGCTTCCCGTCGGATCAAAGCTATATTCGATTCGAAATAAGCTTCGACGACAACCTTATTATCCATTTAGACAACATCAAAAAACTTATCATATAACTTCTTTTGCTATTGAACAAAATAATATAATCTTTTAAAATTTCTTACTTATACTTTAATTCAAACGTGAACTGTGTATTCCTCTCACCAGTGTCCCCAGGACTTTTCAAAAGTAGTTAAGCTCCTTTTGTACGGCATTAGGGGTTTTCTTACTTCAGGGTGTGTGTGCCGGGACTTACTGACTGTGTAATGTAATTTCAAGTGCCTTGTATATTCGTTTCAAAATGCATTTACTCTCAGAACTAAAGGTGATGACCTTATAATATTCTTCGAGAAACAGTAGTCTTGGGATGGAAATTTCTTTGGGGGAAGGGTTTCCGTAATTCCCTTGACTTGATACTGTTGGTGGTTCGGGATTATTAACCCACCTTTATCCTTAAAAAAGGAAAGGGAAACCACTCCCCTTTTAATCAATGTCATTACCTTCTGTTAGTGGTGATATTTTGAAACTAGAGTATGCAAGACGTGAGAGTTAAGTTATATTACATATGTCGAGTGTGACCCACTACCGACCCCCTCAAACATCCTTTCCTTCAGACACAGTTCACTGGCGAATGAAAAGTATACTTATTTACTGTATTTTCTTTCACTAAAATCTACGAAAACAAATCATATTTTTCTGTTGGTTCCTTTTGGCTGGGAATTTAATGTCGATAATTTATTTTAAAGACTTTCATTGCGCACTTGGCCAGTTTTCCTTTGGGTTTTGATGGACTGATTCGCGAGTGTTGACTTGCCAATTCGTGATCAAGGAATTGTGAAAAGCATTAGTTCATCGTTATTTCCTTTTTTAAAATTTGTAAGATAATAATCCTAATGATCACTTTTATATAAAAACTAAAATTATTAATAAAAACTTGCTCTGAGAGTCGGTGCAATTTTGCACGAGAAGATTCAGATTTCAATACCGGTACACTCCATGGAAAAGACTCATAGGATAAAAGTCCCCCCCTTTATAATTGGCTACGCCCTGAAATTCCAAGTATTAATTCATTTAAAATAAATAGTAAAAGTCCCAAGTTTGGGACCCCTGGGTTACCTGTAACCCCAAAAAATGCGGCCGTTAGGGCTGGAGACCCCCCCCCATTTTAGTTTTGTTAAAAAATTCACCGGATTCTTCTTATTCATGTCAAAAACTATTATCATACCAATTTTCAGCCAAAAAGAATGTATATTTCAATGTATATATATATATATATATATATATAAGTATATATATATATATAAATAACCTCCTCCTTCCACAAAATTGAGAAAAATGAAACTGATACAAAAAACCGGTTTACATTTAAATTCCTTTTGACAACGTTTTGAAATTTCAAACTTCCCTTAATTATACAAAAGAGATAGAACTACATTTTTGATTAAATTTTATATTGTTCAAAGTAATATTTTAATAATTATAAACATTTCAAGTCACCTGAAAAAAATAGGCTTTGAAACTGGAGAAATGTCACACTTAGAAATTTTTCTCTTCCCCCTAGCCACTTCGGTTCCTCATAAATGTCAGGCTTGATTTATAGGTCAAAATGGTCTTAAGACATTCCTTTTTTTACTTGTATAAATGTCATTGACCTTTTCGAAATGAAAGGTCAAGTTTTTTTAGGTCAAAAAAAACCTATTTTTCTATATTGAAATTGTGACATATTTTAGCTCAAAGTTATCCGAGAGAAATAAAATTTATACCAAATTAATCAGAAAAGAACACTGGTTCTTTTGATTATTGTTAAAATTGGTAATTATCATGAATTACAAAATTACAATTATTAAGTAATTTCTATGGAAGTAAAAATCACGAGTTAACAACATGTGATTGTTGCCAAAAGTTTCCTTTGTAAACTTCTAATGATTTTTATAATAAATCTAAATTAGCTTATTCAACAAATTTATTTATTTAATATATAGTTTTAAATTTGCTATCTTTTGATAGTAAATTTGTTTTTATAACATCATTAATTCAAAGTGATGTTTATTTGATTAATTGCTTGTCGGTAACTCTTTTCGCGTCTTCTCTATCGAGTATATAAGGAAGCGATCGAGACCGAGAGGTATTATTCTCATTCTTAATTACTGCACGCTCAGTAGACTCTGTCCCATATTTTGCATTTCCGAGTCGAAAGAAATTCTACGAGATCATTTCAATGCAGTATCGAGTAGCTTAACATCTTTCATCGAGGCCTATCCTTAAGACGGGTCTCTACCTTTCATATTTTAGAGGTTCCGCGCCATCTTGGAGGCGTCTTACCGATGTTTAATTTAGGGCTGTTTTGATTCTTTTTTTTTATAAATCAACAGCGGAGAATTGAAAACCTTCCTTCCGTTAAATGGTGATTTTAGGAAATTTGTGTAGGTATGTCATCATAAAGCCTTTCTGGACAAACTTAGGGATCCCCACTAACGGTCATCTGACCAACCCTTCTCTCCTTGCAGATGTTAGCAAAAAAGGCAATAGTTTTTTGTTTCGTATTCACATGTAATTTTTGATAAGTGTTTTGATGTTGTATAACAAATCAGTCTCTTCTTGTTGAGTTGTTCCAGTCAGAATAATTCAACTTGAACAGTGGACCCACGAGTTGTTATACAATATTGATACATTTCTTATAGAATAGTTCGCAAGGTTTGAATTAAATCCGATCGACCCACGTTTTTTTGGTTCTTTGGTTTCTGTCACTGAAGACCAAAAATCCGCGCCGATCATCTTTCAAACTACCTTTTATTTTACTTCGTCTTAAATTTAGATGTCCAGTTTTATTTGATAGGTGGAAGAAATCTTCGAGGTTTTTATCTATTCTTTTATTCTCCCTCTTTTTTCGGTGAAAGCTTAAAAGTATGATATTTACACACACCCTTTTTTTTCCAACGTGATGTACACTGAATTT